>JAUTXX010138044.1:0-15883 GCA_032273605.1 Panulirus laevicauda | reverse complement strand
TGTGTGTGTGTGTGTGTGTGTGTGTGTGTGTGTGTGTGTGTGTGTGTGTGTGTGTGTGTGTGTGTGTGTGTGCGTACCAAATCATGATATGCAGAAAGTAACCAAATATTAAAGTCACATGTTGGTCCGACCTTTTGTGGGTGAAGGGCAAGTGATGGACAGGGTGGGTGAGGAAGAGGGGAGGTGTATAGTAGTCAAGAAGGTACATTATAGAGAGTGATGACGTGGAGAGGGAGCAAGAAGGAGTAGAGATCAAGGAAGGAGTGAGGGCGAAAGGTGGAAGGGTGTGAAAGAAGAAAAGGAGTTTAATGCTGGGGAGAAAAGAGAAGTCAGGAAGGAGGAGGGTAAGGTGTGAATGGAAGAAAAATGGTTCAAGTGAACATGAACCAGGTAAGCATTATCGAAGGTGGAAGACAGATGGCGTGAGGGAGGGCATGAGAGAAAGAGAGAGTAGAGGGATGGATAGATCCTGCGTTTGGCGCAAGAGTTTTCTTTCGGTCTCACAATCTGCCAGAGGAAGACGTTAAGTTCACCTCAAGAACGTTGAACACAAAGGTAAGGAAATCTTTGATCTTTGGTGACAGTTATATTAGGTGCAAGGACGGGGTATTTTACAAATCCTGGTGCTCGAGAGAGTTGTGGTTAAGATAAAATAAATGACAATTTTTCATAATATTGGAGGAAGCCCATTTTATTTCTCAGTGCCGGAGGCAATGTCATAGAAAGCTTACAATGAGAAGTTGATAGGCAGGTAAGGAGACACCTATAGATACGTTTAGGACCATGATTGGAATCCCATTAGTTTGCTGTATCTTAATAATTGGAGGAATTTAATGCGAATATTTCCGAAAGATAGGGGGGTCATTCAGTGGCAACTAGAATGCATTTAATGGGCAGAATACCTTGTATGGTATTGATAAATGATATCTAAAGCACGTGTTTTACTTTCGTAATATCAGTAGAGACGGTTATACCCGAGGTTGATTAATATAGGAATAGTTAAATGACATTAGTATGGGCTCAAGTAAGTAGCACAGGGAATTCATATTACAAGAAATAATTTACCAATTAGAGTGCTTCAGAGCAGTAGTTTTCATACTTTTGATGATAGACTTGAAAACTATTTGCTATCAATCCACGACTAACATTATTTACACCTTAGCTACACGAATAATTCAAATGTCTTCATCTTTGAAAAATTTTGTGTCTTTCTATCTATCAGTTAGTATGTAGCCCACTAATACTCTTTTACCCTCTTTCCTACTTACTCAAGTATAATTTCATATGTCCTTTTCAAAACTGGTCTTCTTAGACACCAATCCTATTTCAGCTTTCAACTCCACAAGGTGATTACATTTCTTTTTAACCATACCAACGGATTCCCCAAGGCCCCTGCATTAACCACTTTTGCTTATAAAATCACCCTCATTACAATTATTGACACGCTCACTCACTTGCTTCCAAAACACTTACCTCTCTACATCCTCCATCTTGGTTCCTAATCGCATCGTCACCCATCTCTCGTAATTCACTTCCATGCTTAACCACATTAGTTAGGAGCTCATTTCCTTGCACTCTTTCACACATTTCCATGACTCTTGCTTCAACAGTAGTACTATACCTTCCTTAGCTCTTATCATCACAACAACGCCCGACTTTACCCCCGAGACATTCCCAAACCCTTGTTCCCACTATTCCTTTGACGTTTTATTCATTCATTGCCAGAACCTTTAGCTTTCTGTCTTTAAACATAACATACTACATATCTCACCTCTCTCCCCATCTTGTTTACAAGAATATATACTCAGACACCGCAACCTAATCCTTCAGTGAGGATGAGCTTTCCTCACCTTTCTCCTTTTTATGCTGCCTTTTTTAGAAGCTGAAATACAAGAAGTGGAAAGTAACCAACTAATCCCTCTTCTATAACCTAGTTGCTAAAGTAATCAGCTTTTTAACTATAATTTCAGAGATGGTATAAATATCACGCTCATGAACTAACATTAATACCCTCAAGTTATTCGGGTTTCTTATGAATAGTTTATAGAAACCATATATGTCTGGGCCAGCGTTTTCTTTCTTTTTCTTTTCATTAGTCGCTTGCAGCGAATAAAAGGCCTTATCGCGAAGAAAGATGGAAAGATGTTTTACTGTTTCTTAAGGCTATCGGAGCATATGCTATTACACCCTCATTGGTGACAAGCAGTTGGATAATTCACATAATACTGTCATCAGAAAAAAGGAGTATATCAGAACAGGGTTTGGTGAGCTACTCAATTGATTGTAGACCAGGTTATCAAAAGTTGGAAGCGTATAAGAGCTTTGCAATATGAGAAAATGTCAAAATGAGCAATCCTCATGATGCTGGCTGACACAGAGAAACCATCGGAAGTCTTTATGTCTGAGACGCAGGCCTATATCTCACGAGTGCAGTAGCCTATATCATTCTTGAAGAAGAGAGAGTGGGACGCACCATTATGACAAATGGATAGGTGATGGTGGTGGAAGTGAGGTAATATAAGTGGAGAGACGGGTTTTCATACCAGTCATCCTTACATCCACGATAAAAACTTTTCACTGCTTCTAACAAGTTTGCTCCCACACCATAAATTCTTAATACCTTCCACAGAGTATCTCTTTTAATTCTGTCATATGCCTTCTGCAGATCCATAAATGCAACATACAAATCCATCTGATTTTCTAAGTATTTCTCACATATATTTTTCATAGCAAATACCTGATCCACACATCCTCCACCACTTCTGAAACCACACTGCTCTTCCCGAATCTGTGATTCATTCAATCTTTGCCATAACCCACACGAGAACCAGGCTTTGTGAAAGACCCCGTCCATGTACCTAACCTGGCTGTCACCAATGATCAAAACTTTCCTCACCTTTGTTTCCATCGTCCTAGGATGAAGCTTACCGTTGTCCTTTGGCAGAATATGAACCTAAATGCAACCCTTGTGGTAAATACAGGATACATTCGTCCCTCTCCTCTATCTTTCTCTCATGAACATTATCAAATCATCTGTCTTCCTTCCTTCCACAATGCTTAACTGGTTCATCCTCACTTGAAACATTTTGCATACTTTCATACCCTGCCCTCCTCCTCTCTGACCTTATTTCTCCCAAACATTTCTCTCCCTACTATACACCTTCTCAATATATGAGTTTAATATTTGCTTACTTTCTGCATGTCATGATTTGGTTCCAACACACACACACACACACACACACACACACACACACACACACACACACACACACACACAAGCACACACAGACACAGACACAGACACACACACACACACACACACACACACACACACAACCACACACAGACACAGACACAGACACAGACACACACACACACACAAACACACACACACACACACACTCAGAAAAACACGACACAGAAGCAAATAGACAGACAGACAGACAGAGCGACAGACAGCAAGCAGTGAAATTAAAAGAAGCAGGTATATAATACACACAAAGCCATCTATGTAACTGGACGAAAATGATCAGATTGTATATAGAGACAGACAAATGCAGACTTCATCTGTCTTTAACAAACTGCCAGATGTCTCCAGATCTTCACATGGAAATACCAACAAATGATCCCATAATAAAGAAATATTATTCTGATATTCAGATAATTTGGTCATAAAGATCTAAGACGTGTGTCATAAACGTCTTGACAAGCTAAGAGGGTCATCGTGATTGTTGAGAAGTTGAATAATTAAGTAGTAAGATTGAATTTATATTATGGACGGTCCTGTCTGGAATTTGAACCCGGGACCTCTCGCGCCCTAAGTTATAATCATACCAATAGACCAAAAGGGAGAGAGACACGGTCGAAGCCCCCATGTGCTGACATTCCCTAGAGGTGTAAAGAGCCCTACTGTGTCCCGCAGCTGACAACAGCTGGCGTCAGGAATCTATCTATATAGGGCTGGTTATCAATTTACACCATTTGACATATTAATTTTCAAAAGAGTACCATTCAGTCGCGCAATAACACAAATTAGCAGGAATACTCTTTCCTGTTAGGCTAACACAATGAACACCAGAAAATTTGCTTCCCAAATGTAGAATGCTGCTATATATTTCCATCGAGGTCGCATTCACCACATGATGGAGTGGCTCTTCTTCTGTCTCGCAGCGGATGGAACCATGGAAGCGGATGTAAGTCACACAGGGTGGGGGAGGTGGCGAAAGTTCTTGGAGCGTTGAAGAATGTGTGGAAGGCGAGAACATTATCTCGGAAAGCAAAAATGGGTATGTTTGAAGCAATAGTGGTTCCAACAATGTTATATGGTTGCGAGGTGTGGGCTATAGATAGAGTTGTGCGGAGGAGGGTGGATGTGTTAGAAATGAGATGTTTGAGAACAATATGTGGTGTAAGGTGGTTTGATCGATAAGTAATGTAAGGATAATAGAGATGTGTGGTAATAAAAAGAGTGTGGTTGAGAGAGAAGTGAGTGTTTTGAAATGGTTTGGTCACATGGAGAGAATGAGTGAGGAAAGGTTAACAAAGAGGATATATCTGTCAGAGGTGGAGGAAACGAGAAGTGGGAGACCAAATTGGAGGTGGAAAGATGGAATGAAAAAGAATTTAAGCGATCGGGGCCTAAACATGCAGGAGGGTGAAAGGCGTGCGAGGAATAGAGTGAATTGGAACGATGTAGTATATCGGGGTCGACGTGCTGTCAATGGGTTGAATCAAGGTATGTGAAGCGTCTGGTGTAAACCATGGAAAGTTTTGTGGGGCCTGGATGTGGAAATGGAGCTAGAGACTGAGTGTAAACGAATATGGCCTTTGTTGTCTTTTCCTAGCGCTAACTCGCGCGCATGCAGAGGGAGGGGGTTGTCATTTCATGTGTGGTGGGGTGGCGATGGGAATGAATAAAGGCAGCAAGTATGAATTATATACATGTGTATATATGTATCTGTCTGTGTATGTATATATATGGATACGTTGAAATGTATAGGTATGTATATGTGCGTGTGTGGACGTGTCTGTATATACATGTATATGTGTGTTGGTTGGGCCATTCTTTCGTCTGTTTCCTTGCGCCATTTGGTAAACATGCAATTGTCTTGGACAATCGCATGTTTACAAAATGGCGTTCTAGCCTCGTCTCTTTGATGTATATCAACTGATTGTTATGTTTCTCTCTTATGTCTCTCCTGATGATGTGATTCTTCCAAGAAAGTGCACTTGGGAAAATATCGTGTTTCATTTTTCCCGTGGACTCATAGGAATATCTTGATCACGCGCAAAATTGTGATCCTTTCAAACAGACATGTATATATACACATTTACATAGTTTATACTTGCTGCCTTTATTTATTTCCGTCGTCACCCGGCTACACATGAAATGACAACCCCCTCCCCCCCTCACATGAGTGAGGTAGCGCTAGGAAAAGACAACAAAGGCCACATTCGTTCACACTCAGTCTCTAGCTGTCATGTATAATGCACCGAGACCACAGCTCCCTTTCCACATCCAGGCCTCACAAAACTTTCCATGGCCTACCCCAGACGCTTCACATGCCTTGGTTCAATCCATTGACAGCACGTCGACCCCGGTATACCACACCGTTTCAATTCACCTTATTCCTTGCACGCCTTTCACCTTCTTGCATGTTCAGGCCCCGATCGCTCAAAATCTTTTTCACTCCATCGTTCCCCCTCCAATTCGCCATTTCCCGCGTTAGCGAGGTAGCGTTAAGAACATAGGACTGAGCCTGAGGGGGAATATCCTCACTTACCTAAGTTGGAAATCCAGTCAACCAAATCAACAACACAATCACCCCTCCCACTTCCTCAAGAAAGTCAACAGCTACCCCATCCACTCCAGCCCTGTTCTTTACTGTACAAATTTCGTGTGAATCTTTTATTTGCGTGGTCGCTGAGCAGTCCAATAAAAAAGATATAAAGCTTTATCCAATGAATATTATACTTTAATACCTCTACAGAGAATTATATATGTACTTATCAAAAGATATCTAGGAAGTAAAATGTGTCATGCACAATTACAGTGCGTAGTCTTGATAACAATACTGATGAGTCTCATCTTCGAGTACATCTTTATTCGAGCAGTTGAGTGAGCGTTCGATCTGTCACACACACACACACACACACTAGACAAACCGATCTCTCCACAGGTGATCATCACGTTCGTCCTCATCAGCATCGAGGTCAGCATCATCGCCACCGTGCTCATCATGGACCCCGTCGACGTCAAGCACATCTACCCAGGCCCACAGGAGGTGAGTCTGGCCTCGGGCACTCGTCCAGCACTGTGGTGGTGGTGGTCGTGTGAGAGGATGGGTAAGTGTGTATGTACGTTGGATGGATGGATGGTGTACAGTTTCCTGGCTGGTAAGGTACACCACGTACCTGGGCTGGTGAGGTACACCACCTACCTGGGCTGGTGAGGTACACCACGTACCTGGGCTGGTGAGGTACACCACCTACCTGGGCTGGTGAGGTACACCACCTACCTGGGCTGGTGAGGTACACCACGTGTCTGGACTGGTGAGGTACACCACGTGTCTGGGCTGGTGAGGTACACTACGTGTCTGGGCTAGTGAGGTACACCACGTGTCTGGACTGGTGAGGTACACCACGTGTCTGGACTGGTGAGGTACACCTCGTGTCTGGGCTGGTGAGGTACACCACGTGCCTTGGCTGGTGAGGGAAACCACGTGTCTAGGCTGGTGGGGTACACCACTGGTGTGGTACAGGCGTATTTGGGCTGGTTGGATGTATTATATCTAATCCTAATCACCTGGTGAAAAATGTTGTAGACCCTGATAACATCGAAACCGCTTTTTTTGTGGAAATTCACAGAAAGCATTCGATATACTTACACGTGAAAAGACCTCAAGCAAAACATTAATCGCAAGGCATATACGATCCTGTACTTCTTTGGTTAGAAAATTCATTGATTCTGAGTAGAATATGGCAAAAATCGATAAAGATATATCAAAAACAAATATTCTTATCAGCCCTCAAAGCATATATGTTTGTCTCCTGCTTACGACACAACCCCCCCCCCCTCCCCTCGGTGGTGTCACCTTACGACACACTCGTAATAATAATGTCTACTTACTGACCTGACCTTCCCATCTATTCGACCCCGCGACTGCAAATCCCTACACGGCGCAAAAATCCTCACCAGAGCACAGAAGGTTCAGTACCCACATAAAGCCACTCCTCACAATCTCACCAAATGCACGGAGTGTCTGGCGGAGGTCGCTAGCAGACGGAATGTTCAAAGTTGTATCAAATGCCCAGAAATTCTGGAGAAAAGTACGAGGTTCATTTACCAAGGAGCTTATCAGGAGTCTTTTCTTTTAAGACACTCTCAAGTTACACTCATATAGACTTGACAGTTTTAGTACCGAACTTGTGAGCAACTTACTCCAAGCCCTGGCATTAATTCAAGTCCTAAATTAGACACCGATACTCGACTTTGAAGTCAGAATATGTTAACTTAGAACTTTGATATTCTTTTTTTTTCATCTTTTGTTGATAATAACAAAGCTATGGACTAGACAGTAATTCAGATCTTGGTTTAAAAAAAGAAGAAAGAAGAAAACCAAACTTCAACTCTACAGCACTTTAGTTCTGGACTTATGAGTAATTCAGTCTTGGTTCAGATAGACGAGACGAGGAAATCCACAATACTTCAGCTACGAACTCAATCATAATTTGACATTGAACTCCTTAGATTTTTTTTTCTAGGTCGATATTACTCTAGTTCTAAAATCGAGTGTTTCACTTTGTCTTCTTTTATATTGTTTCAGTTTCGAAACTTGTTTTACAGGTATTCGCAAGAGATTTTACCAGTATTTAAGGTTTACAGGTAGTTAGGTAGTAAAGGCTTACAGGTTGTTAGAAGAAATTCATAGGTAGTACTGCTAATTATGTGTCTATCAACGAACACTTGCAGTTGACTGGGCGGCTCAGCGAAGCACACGGGTTGACCACAGACGAATTGAATGCCAGAGAATCAACTGAGGGAACGCTCTCGTCAATTAAGAGAAGATATTACGTAATGAATCAACCAAGAGGATCAATTCACTGTAAGTGGATCACTTTCGCTGATCAGTTGTAATCAATCACTCGGATGAATCAACTGACCAGGTGAACAGTGGATTACCATCGGTGCTCAGCTGGAGGGATCAATTGAGGAGTTGATGAGGGTAAGGAGATCAACAGATGGGATCATCTGAGATCATTAGGTTCAGCGAAAAAAAGCCTTGAGACCATCAACTGGTTCGCAGGATGTCTCCAAACTGCGGTAAACTTCATGCAATCTGATCCATTTCTTCAACTCTCCTCCTAGTCTTTCCTCGTCTCCTCCAGACCACTCATCACCAATTTTTCCATCCCTGACAATCTTCGCCCAATTTCGTCTCCATCTTCTTAAACGTGTCTTTCTCTTTCTTCCATTCGTCAGCGTCTCGTTTCACTCCTTACTAAATCTCATTTGACGTAACTCCATCCCATTTTCTGCTTCATTTCCGATTTTCTCCATTTTATCTTTTCTTCCACTATTATTTCCATTCATTCGTTCCTCTGGTTTTCTCTCTTCTCTTGCTCAATATTCTGAACGACGGTATCATTGCTGTTTATATCATATTTATCACTTAATTCCTCAGTTCCTCACCTTCATCACATCTGTCTCAAGATAAAGACCTGATATTCTGTGTCAAACATCACATTATTCATATACAATATACCTTTCATGTTTTATATCATTTCATTGTGTACTACGTCATGTATTTATTTATCTAGACTTATAAGCACAGATAAATCATCTGCAGTTATTAGTGTCAAATGTAGATATACAAAAGATCAATAAGTTCAAAGAATATTACGATACAAAGGTTCTGTCTTGTTCCCTACAGACAGACCAGAGAGTCGGCTGGTGTTTTGTCATGACCCAGATATACAGACCAGGGAGATGGGACCACACGAGTGTAGAACTCCATCTTTGTATTGCACAAACAGGTGATCATAAAGGCAGTCACAGAGATAGCGGGGCGTTTACTTCACCTGAGAAGGAGGACACTAAGTGAGGCTGGATCCCTGTGGCAGCATATATTAACTCCTTAAAAACCATAACTCAACCCCTTTTAGTACTATGAGATCCCGTTACGTGCAGTAACTAAACCTTTTAAGCACCATCAACCTGGCTCCTTTGTGTCCATCATCCAGCGTCGGGTCTCAGACTATCTTTCAGACAATCTTCTGCACACACGATCTCCATCTTAATCTCCATCTCCCCCTCTGCATGTGCCATAATGATCAATCTTTTTCTAAGTGATATACACGAGTATCACCGTGACCCAACCTCTTGAGTACAGTGAGTAAGCTCCGTGAGTCCTACTGTGAACCATCCTCTTGAGTACAATGAGTAAACTCTGTGAATAACGACCATGAGCCAACCTCTTTAGTAAGTTGGCTAAACTCCGTGAGTACCACAGTCTCCCGGCCCCTTGATCAAGACGTCTGAGCTTCTGGTGGAGGACTAATTCGTCCCTTGAGTAAGATAACCCAATTCCTCTAATGTCATCACTGGGCACTTTGAGTCTAATTACCTTATCCCTTAACCCCTTTGGACCCCAGAGAACAGTGGCTTAGATCAGGTGCTTCCGGTACTGTCGCCAGCCTAATAATTCATCCTAATGTTAGAGAAGACGGGGTGTTCAAGATGGATTAATTCCAAGTTTTAATGAGGTTCCTCATCTCGGAGACGTGGTTTCCTTTGCGCCTGCGTTGGGCGACACCTTGCCTGGATTTCCCCGCGGTGCTTCCTCAGTAAAGTTGTGCATACAGGGATGAAAATGATCGACAGGCGGGGAAAAACCACCTGGCTGTAAGCGTAGCTGATCGTAAAGAGGGTGAAACGCTTGAAATAAAGCTGACGAAGTGCATTTCAAAAGTTCATTAAGTCTCCGAACTGCTACTTCGTCAGTTGTAACGGAGGCAGAAGGAGGCGCGGCAGATGTATCATGGCGTGGTGAGGATTTCAGGCGGGACTAAGATTCTGTTCCCGTTCAAAGTCCAAACTATGATGAAGGAAAAGATGGGATTGTCATTCTTCCAATAAGAACGTCAGACAAGAAGCTTTGGAGTAAAAGATAGGAAGTAGCGTCGGGGTGGTGGCCCTATCTTCTGGTAGGCTATAACACACACTCACATACAGCCTCCTGAACTAACATTAACCTAACCAGCTGTCATGAAGATCCTCAGCTTACCTAAATGTCTAAGTCACAAGGATACTGTCCTCACAGACCGTCCCCTAGCGGTCGAATCTTCACCACTGAACACGCGCATCTCTGTCAATTCCCAGCTTGTATACACACAGAAGCGAAGTGTCAACATAAGGTATATTTCATCCAGTTTACGGCAAAGTTCCCGCACGCATTTTTGAAAACTTGGCCCATGTTGATCTCCGCGTGTGAGCAAATCTCTCGCATATCTTTTGGTCGAGTGAGAAAAATGTCTGGCATTGCTTTATTCACCTGGGAGGCTGTTCTTATCCTGTCTAGCTACGTCATACCCTCCTGCTTGTTTACACTCTTACGCTCATGTGTTCCCCAAGGTAAGTGTTTATAACCTGCCTCCCCCACTCCTTGCTAACTAGTATGATCATTATATTCTTTTCTTTTCATCATCGTCTCTATTCATCTCTCATAATTCGATGATTCATGAGCTTTGATTACGTTCCATTGTGTCTGTACCCAACTTTCATGCTTAAAGTCTCTCGGTGGTTTTAAAGAACTTATTTCATTTCTCTCCTGAAGACGTTTTGTATTTGTTTAATCCACCATAATTCTCTCTCAGACATTCTTATATTGATTTTTCTTCCCGATGGTTAACCTTTGTGCCACTGTGGGCATCTTCAGCGGGGGAATCTCTTTCAAAAGTGTTCGTATTTCCTTTATTTTTACATTTTTCATCCTCACCCAGGCGGCTTCTTTACCAGTCCTCCAATTTATCTTTTCCTCGTGTGATCCGGCTTTATCTTTACGTCACAACGTTTCCTCTGTTCTCAAAGGTCGTCTTGTTTTCGTTCATTCATCATCGCATTTTTCCTTCCCAATCGTCATCTTCCGCTTCTCAACGACAGTAATTCTGGTTTTATCAATCCTTTCATCATTCCTTCATGTTAGTATTTCCTCCCCTTCATCTCTCTCGTGTATATGTGTCCTCGACCGTAGCCAGAGAGCTTTGCATACATTTGCATATCAACGGAAATACACACGATTATTCGTCAGTCATTTTCGTATTTATCTACATCTTTCCATTTCTGACCTTTACTGTCACACGCTTCAGTCCCGTCTATGATCACCTTTGCTTCCCGCTTCCCTCTCACTGTCCACCTTCACTTGAGGGAGAATACTTTCACGGGACTGGATGATGATGGTCTTATTGGCACACTCTGACCCACTCATTTCCCTAATATTTCGTACGTATGAGTAGGAATATTCGTGGTCTCCTGGAATCTCACTGTCATCCAGTGATTCTCTCTCTCTCTCTCTCCATCTCCTTTCCCCCCTGTCATCTATTGTTTTCCTCTCATTCGTCCTAACAGGACCTAATTCGTCCTGGACACTCTCCTCCGATCTCCTCTTCACCCAAAATCTTCTTTGAATGTTTCGTCTTTCGTCTATGTCTTCACCGTTCCTTTATTCGGAGGTTCCTTCTCTATCTGCCCTCCTTCTTCTCCTTTACTTTGCTTTCCTTTTCTCCTTGTCTTTTGTTATTTCCTTCTTCATATTTCTCGTATTCTTTTACTTACTTCAAACCTCTCGTTCTTTTTACCCGTCTTTTTCCTCTTATCTGTTGTGAACTATTCTGTAGCATGAAAGAGATAACAATAATGATAGATAAAGATGATAAGGTTAACACTACTACCACTCCACTGGCCATCGAGACGATATACACACACACACACACACCGCCACTGGTTACATCAGCAAGACCCTCAATACACCCACACCTCCGTCAAGATCTTGAAGCCACTAGGCTCGGCTCCCCTGTGAGAACTTGCCTCCGTCTCATTCTTTATTCCCATCAGTTCCTCTCTCACTGTACATCCATTTCCTCAAGTCTTATTCACTTACATCCCACGCCTTCTCCTCCTCCTCCTCCTCCTCCACCTCCTCTTCTACCTCCTTCTTCATCCTCGACTCTCTCTCTCTCTCTCTCTCTCTCTCTCTCTCTCTCTCTCTCTCTCTCTCTCTCTCTACCTGTGGTTTTCTTTGAGATTCTTTGCACCATCGGCCGCCGCATAGAGACTAATGCCTCCTGGGGAGCCGTCAGCCATAGTATGTCTCGACAATTCTTTGTTGCTCGACCGAGATGATAAATTGTCGACGTAAAATATTTAAGGAATGGCATTGTGCTCTCACTGGGTCCCGTCCAGGAGAGGAAGAGGGAGAGGAAAAATCCTTGGCTACCAGAACAATACACTTCACTTATGTCGCATATTTCACATAGGGGGAGGGGGTATATATGCAGAGAAGGGGGGGCTTACGTCGGATTACTGGACGGGATTCGGGTAAAGATACGGGGTTTAAGAGAGAGAGAGAGAGAGAGAGAGAGTATATACGTGTGTATGGGTCGGTGGATGTGTGTGTGTGTGTGTGTGTGTGTGTGTGTGTGTGTGTGTGTGTGTGTGTGTGTGTGTAATCGTTTGCGTTTCAAATCATCTTTTGGTAATTACCTTTATGTAGAGTACCAAGAAGGATGGTCTGTCCTCGTCTGTGTGTCAGGGTAGTCGCACATTTAGACCAAAGATTCCTCAAGTTCACAACTGTTTTGTTTCTCCATAACCAGAAATAACAAACAGTGAGAAACAGTGCAATAGGTAGTCACAGGAGTGACAGTCTTCGGCAGTTATAGTCAGTGGCAGTGACAATCTCCAGCAGTGACCCTCCAGCAGCAGTGAAAATGACAGTGAGATACCAGCAGTGACAATGAATTATTCAACCAACCCCTCGAGCAATGATAAACATCACTACAAACGCACACAGTGAAGGCAAGGTTACAAGCAGTGACGGGAGCGTTACAAACACAAGTCACTCCTACAAGCAGTGAAGACAGTGTTACAAAGTCACCCATTATCACACATTTCTATCAATACATCACTTTGATGTGTTCACTTTCATGTACATTCATCAAAAAAATAATAAAATTTGATACATTCATTTATTATTCACATGTCACATCCATGCGGAAGCAAAAAATGCAAATTTTGTTGCATATATAATGTACATATTATACTTCTGATGATTCACAAGTTTTGAACATATTTGTCTACATGTGTTAGATAAATTGTGATATGAAATCGACGGTGACAGCCTGGTGATGACGGTGAATAATACAGTGAATGTAATGAAGACGTACTTGGAGGATGGGGAATTATCATTTCTGACCGTAGTATTATGAACGAATGGGAATTACTGTTTCCTGTGAGGAACTTGATATCTTACTGGTAATCAACATCCATTGTTTGCCTCTAAGAAACTGCGAGTCTTGCATAGATGTCGGAATTTCTTTGAGGCTAAGACTTGAATTAAGAATATCCAGACACGAGAAACAAGGAGTTATATTGTATGAGTTGGGGACTAATGGTATGGGGTAAGGTAGTGGAAAGACAAGCGAGGCGTGGTGTGGTGAGAGGAGATTGTGTACACGTCTGTTGCCTTCAATATAGCTCCATATAATAGGAGAGTAAACCTGCTTAAGTTTGTATATTCTTACACCTTGTACTCAAGGAAGGGGAGGGGTGTGTGTGTGTGTGTGTGTGTGTGTGTGTGTGTGTGTGTGTGTGTGTGTGTGTGTGTGTGTGTGTGTTCCTGGAACTGATTATCATACCCACACGTCTCCCTCGTGCTGTCAGACCACAGATAACAAACCTCTGTTATCACCGCTGCTGCTGACGACACGGAGGGACACCTCCGGGGAATGCCAAGACCCACGGCCAATGAAGCCACACACAAGAGATTCAACGCTTCAGAGCGATGCGTCCTGCACGTGCACGGAGGGAGGGAGGAGGAGGAGGAGGGGAATGATAGCGTAACCAATTCCACAGTTCTGCAGGGCGCGGCAGCAAATGGTCCCCGCTCAAGAGATACGACCCGGCACGACAACATGGCACATCCGAGCGTCGGGTTCGTACGCGTCGTGGCCAAAGGCGCTGGTCGTTGCTGGCCGCCGCTCGTTACCCGCCCATAAAAGTGACGGCGGTAAAGCGTGACAGATGAAGCCACTCTGATGCCACATATAAGAGAAAACTTGCGGTTGTCTTGAGAAAAAGGAGAAATCTTGGCTTGAGACCTGAGGGCCAGCGGCGTACTGCACAGTTGCAAAAAAGGGATGTTGTGTGTAGACCTGCATGACGGCCTTCCATGTCTCTACTTGTAGACTTGTGGACTGGAGGAGCGTGTGTGTGCGGGTGCTGTAGGATGAAGTGTGTGGCACTGGCGGAGAGGAGTTTTGTGGATCTGTGGAAGACAGTGTGTGTGTGTGGGAGGCGTGGAAAGGGGCGGGTACAATATGGGGCGGACAGAGGTAAGCCTGAGGGAGGTAGTGTTTGGTGATGGACGAGGGACTGCGATGGTGGGGGGAGGTGTTGGTGATGATGGAGGAGGGACTGCGACACAGTACCACACCTCAGGGACCTAAAATCTATCGCTCCTCAGCACCTTTCGTCAGCCCTCTAAGAGAAGTTCTCCTCAGTGTCGGGTTACCGCCACCTTCGGGCCAGTGGAGATGATTGACCGTGGCTGATGGTGAGGAGCAAGATTTGGGTGATGACGGCTCGATTGGTGGCGGAGTGGGATGTGGTTGGCCAGGGGAGGATTGGCGTTGAGGGGAAGGGTCGGGGCAGAAAAGGAGGGATTGGTGATGATTCAGGGGCCAGTACAGTAAAGAGGCTAAGGTAGGATTGGTGGAGAAAGGAGGATTGTCGATGAGACATGACCTGGGCAGTGAGGGTCCCCGAACCTCAGTAGTACCAGCAGCAGCAACAGCAGCAGCAACAGCAGCAGCAACAGCAGCAGCAACAGCAGCAGCAGTAGCAGCAGGAGGAGGAACAGCTAGAGCAGCACACCAGCAGGAGGAGGAGGAGGAGGAGGTGCAGCCAGCCACAAAACACGACACCAATCTCAACACCGAAAAATCGGCGAGTGTGAAATTCGATGCGACCACAACACTGAGGCGGCGTGTTGATGTGGTATGGTTGGCCGGGAGTACGGCTGTGGTGGCAGGCTATACAGCCAGGTGCCTGACAACAAACACTGTGGACAGGACGGTGGTGGCAGTGGTGCTCACTATAACCGGGTGTCTGCCAACATTGCTATCAACGCTGGTGTCAGAGGACACACTGGTGTTAGGTCCACTCCCTTAAACGGTGCTCCGGATAATGATGCCACCGCTAGCACGACCCCTCACCCTAGACACACCCAGCTCACCCCACACCGACCCCCTCCTCTCTCCAACCCCCCTACAGTCTCAGATCACTTGCAGAACCGTTTCCGGCGATACGTGCCGTGAATTACGACAAGTCATGTGTGTATCCACGGCCAAGCATCGGGTTGGTGTGGGTGGTGTGTGAGGGGTGGCTCGGCTAGCCGGCAGGGGTGGGTAGGGTGGCGTGAGTGAGGAGGGAGGTGGGGGGTGTTCGAGAGGAGCTGCGGGCCAACCATGAAACAACTCCTTGTTTGATCTGTCTGCTGCCCCACGGGGTAAGTGTGCACCATACTCGCTTTGTGTGTGTGTGTGTGTGTGTGTGTGTGTGTGTGTGTGTGTGTGTGTGTGTGTGTGTGAGTGTGTGTGTGTGTGT
>JAUTXX010137935.1:0-15885 GCA_032273605.1 Panulirus laevicauda | reverse complement strand
TGTATAGGTATGTATATGTGCGTGTGTGGACATGTATGTATATACATGTGTATGTGGGTGGGTTGGGCCATTCTTTCATCTGTTTCCTTGCACTACCTTGCTACCACAGGAGACAGCAACAAAGTATAATAATAATGAGAAGAAAAAAATAATTCTATACATGTGGCACATCCGCTCACATCCATTATTGAGCTGTCATGTGTAATGCACCGAAACCTCAGCTCCCTATCCACATTACACGTTAAATGAAGTTATATGAACTAGTTGATCATACTAGTCCATGATGATAGTTATGAAAGTGATTTTGCAATTCTGTAGAAGTTCATATAATTTTGTTTAACATGTAATGTGGATAAACTCATACACACATACCGTCTACACCAAAAGGTAAGTTGTGAGCCAAAAACTGGCCTGAAAAACATGATTAACACTTAGCTATGTAATTAATATTTTGTTGCATTCCTCTTGATGTCATCCTGTAGCCTGTTAGGAATGTGTATCAGCAAGATTTTTGAGTACGTTTGAGAAAACCCTCACTCTTGCGTATTGCTACCTCAAGTTTTGTTAGAGAGGACTTCTCCGTTTCACACAGTCATTGCTTTACAGTGGACCACAGGTTTTTGACTGGGTTTGGGTTGGGGCTGTTTCCTGGCCAGTCCTTGAAATATTTCACTTCATCATTCAACCACTGTGTAACAGAACTAGTAAGTGGTAGGGAGCCTCATCTTGCATAAATGATTTTACTTTTGCACTTTAATTGAATCAAGTAAGTAGTGAGCAATCAAATTTAAGTACACTATCTGGTTAACTTTCACACTCTTGTAGCTGATGCAATATATTAGCTGATACAGCCCTAAACCATAAGAGATGGAGGGTGTCTTCTGCATACTGAGGCAGGTGCATGTTTGAGTGGGGTGGCCTGTACACACAGTCTTTTGTGTTTTCAGCACAGTAATTGTCAATTTGTCACTTCACAACATGATAGTCCATATCTCCTGGTCCTAAACATTGTAGTTTAAAAAAATTTCTCTCATTTATCGTTCTGGGGAGCAGTTTATAGAAGTTTATAACGGGCAGAAAACCTAGGAAATCCCAACTCATTATGAAGTAACTTTTGAACACTCTTTAGTGAGACATGTTTGACCAATTTTGGGTTCTTGTGTTTGATTGCAAGTACTGTCAGGGATGGATAGGCCTTAACTTGTCTTGCAATCACTTTATGGGTCCTAAGAGACATTATATTTGGCCTTCCAAACTTAGGAAGAGGAGCTGGTAAAACAGACCCACCAAATTCCTTAAATTGCTTCACCAACCCTTGGATATTTTACAGGCAGACACCTGTTTGCTTAGCAATGTATTTCAATTTATACTCTGCTCAAATATCTTCCTTTGTTGTAATTCCCTTGGGCATAATGAGAAGGAATAAGAGCCAGGTAATTGCTGACAGATGTAGAGAAACAATACCCAACTCAGATTGACAAACAAAACAGACGAACTTCATGGAAGTTAAACAAAATGAAAGTATTGCTAAATACAGATGCTCCCCGACTTATGATGGTTTGACATGATTTTATGACTTTCTGATGGTGCAATATTCAATATTATAAAAGAAGCTTTGTGTTAGATGATTTTGTAAGTGTTCTAAGAACATTTAAGGTTCAAAGTTAGCTGGGTTAAGGTCAGCAATATAAGTCATTAAGGTAGATTCACTGACATTACGGGTCGTGTAATCTGATGAGGGATACAATGTTAAGGTGTATTGGACGATCATTTTCTGGCCAATGTTTACCAACAGCATTACTGTTAGGCTTAGCTATGATGTTCCATAGGTAAGATGTACAGCATTAAATGTATTATATGTATTTTCGATTTATGGTATTTTCAACTTATGATGGGTTTATCAAAACGTAAGCCCATCATAAGTTGAGGAGCATCTGCACATGATTAGCGCTGTCAGTGCACAGCTTAACATATTACACTCGCTAGAGTCTCTATAAGAGACATATCCACAGAAAAGTCAATGCCTTAACTTCGCATATTTCTTTTGTATTTGGTTGCTGTTTTTTGTGTTAGTATGGAAGTGCAAAGAACAGGTGAGAAAAAAAAGGCCTTACCTACTCACATCCATACTCTAGCTGTTATGTGTAATGCCCCAAAATCACAGCCCCCTACACATAACTAGGCCATACAGACCTCTCTGTGGCTTCCCCTAGGTGCTTTATATGCTGTGATTCAGTCCACTAAAAGCACATTGCTCAGTTTTTACCACATCACTCCAATTCATTATTTCCCTTGCACACCTTTCACCCTCGTGTATGTTCAGATCTTAAGCACTCAAATCTTTTTTACTCCATCCTTCCATCTCAAATTTAGTTTCTCCTATCTTCTTGTCTCCTCAACTTCTGACATGCATATTCTCTTTGGCAACTTCTCCTCACTCATTCTCTCTATATATCCATACCATCAGTACACCCTCTTCAGCTCTCTCAACCACACTCTGTCACCGATTAATCACAATTGTCAGTATGATAATCACAATAGATTAGTTATTCATTCCAAGAGCACTTATTTCCCTAAGAGCTTAAAATTCCCTGAAAAACATAGTAAAAAAAAAAAAGGAATCCTATGTAAAATCACTAATTTCCTTTTCATACTTGTCACAATACTTTCATGTACTAAAAGTTTGTATCACTCCGAACAGTAAATCACATTAAGAGTCATGAAAGCACTAGGTAATAACATGTGCTCATAGATGTTCTGGCCAATCATTAAACACCACACATAGGAAAAGATACTGAGCCAGTGATGCTTTTGGGCACATGATGTGTGGGTGGACCACATAATTTCCAATAGTGTGGTACATCCTAAATGATGTTACAAGGAAGAATTCTTCAATGGAGTCACGCTTGAGACCCATCACACTTTAATAAAATGCCCTCTCAAGGTTATACGGCTAGAGGACACTGAAAATACGAGATTCGTTATGACTTTCATGGTTACCTAGATATCTAGATGTAAATCACTGAATCAGGAATATACTAAATGATAAAAACAAAGATCAACTTAGTTTCATCCTGACAAGCAGTGTTTGTTGTTTCTTTGCCATAACAGACACTTTCAGGTTTTGGATAATCATTTCCAGCTCAGCATGAATTATCTGCTTGTAAAAAGGGAGAGAAATCTGGATATTGATTTTTATATTAATATTATTTCAAATTATTTTGTAGTGTTATATTTATGTATGACAATTATACTTTGCAGGTTTTGATTCTTGGCATGACAACCAATGAAAGAATGAACTGCTACAGATACAAGCATTTTCAGGTATGTATGAGCTTTATAATGTTTCACCATTCTAGGGGCTTTCATTTACTTTATGTACTTATCACATCTTCGATTATAATTGTTTAAGAAGTCCACAGAGATCTTATGTGTGACATGTTGTCCCAGCTGGGAAAAAGGAGAAAAAGTAAAATGGGTGATTGACAGCCCATACGTGATTACTGTCTACACAGAGCATAGTGCTACCCATGTGCTTAACACCATTTTATGTGGTGAAATATCGTAGAGTAATAGCCAAAGTGGATTACATAATGATATTACAGGTTGTACCTCTTTTATCCAGCAACCTTGGGAACTGGCCATTGCCAGACCACAGAGAATGATGGGAAACAGAAACTGACCCATTTATAGTCCCTCAGGTGAACACTCTTACCAAATACCATCAGCATGGTTTGTGTGTTATGCAGCATTGATGCAGCCAAGAATTGTTACCATATCTTTGAAATCCTTACCCCCTGATGGAGACTCCTCAATATCTTGGGCTAGTGTTTTTCAGGCATCTGACACTAATACAGGGCACATTCATCAGCATTTTTATGTGTTTGTAAGAAATTGACAGGACTGTTAATGAGCTCAGCTGCAGAGTAAACAGATTTTGGCACCTTAGCACTGCTAACAGTGCCGCCCTAGTGGCAGATCCACAAACTCATGGCAGCTGATTCAAAATGTGCCAGACCACAGAGCACCAGATTAGAGAGGTACAACCTGTAATCCTAAGAAATGAACATTAACACGTAGCAGCATTGACTATTTCCTGAAGTTGTAATGAAAATGACTAATTACTTCAACCTTTATGAATAACAAGTACATTATGGATAACAGAGGAAAACATTATACTTTGTGGTGCTTGTTCGTTTAAGCAACAGCACACTTAAACAGCTATCTGATGGAATGCTCGCATTACAAACCAAATAGAGACTATAAATTTGTTTGTTATAAATGAAAGTAAAATGGCACCAGGATCTGCAATATGTGCACAGGGATGATCAGTTTTTTTTTCTTGATTTTTTTTACAAAAGGAAACTTTCTTAAGTCTTTCTTAGACTTTGCTATACTGGGGCTTAGTTGATCAATTCATAAAGAGGAGAGCTATTAGTGTGAGAAATGTAGATTATTCTTCCCAGGGTTCTGCTTCCACAAGTCATGAATCTTTGTCAGTGCATGTTAATTACATCACTAACTGTTAATCACATCCCTAGAATTTAAGATTTTTTTTCACTTTTCTGATTTTGCTGTTTGTTTTTGCTTAGAATGATTAGTATAGTAAATCCTTGGAGAATGAAATTGCATATCAAAACCAAACAACATTTAAATAAAACATTTTTCCCTGTGCTTTCATAATGATTTCCAATATTTTTTTCATGGTAGATTAAAAAATAAACCCCAGTTATTCATGTGATGGTCATGTAATTGCTTAAATATATTCATTCACATCTATAGGTCATGCCTCACATCCACATTATATTGTGACTAATATACCTTCAGACATACCCATTTTTGCCCTCCCAGATAACAGTCTCTCTTTCCAAACATTCTACAGCACTCCCAGAACCTTTGCCCCTTCATCCACCCTATGACTCACTTCTGCTTCCATGGGTCTATTCTCTGCCATATCCACTCCGAGGTATCTGAAACCCTTCACTTCCTCCAATTTTTCTCCATTCAAACTTGCATTCCAGCTAACCTGTCCCTTGCTTTTACTCACATATACACTCATTTTCTTCCTTTCACACACACTTCCAAACTCAGTAACTAAGTTCTGCAGTTTTTCATTCTAATCTGCTACCATTGCTGTATCATCAGCAAACAACAACTGACCTATTTCCAAGGCTGCCTCATCCCATAAAGACTGCACACTTGCTTCTCTTTTGAAGAGTCTTGTATTTCCTTCCCTCACCACCCCATCCATAAACATATTAAACAGCCATGGTGACATCATGCACCCATGCTACAGACCAACCTTCACTTGGAAACACTCACTCTCCTCTCTTCCTATTTGTACACATGACTTACACCCTTGATAAAAACTATTTACTGCTTCTAGCAGATTTCTTTCACACCATATATTCTTAAGACCTTCCAAAAGGAATTTCTATCTTAATTTTCATATGCTTTCTCTAGATCCATTAATGTCATATACAAATCCATCTATTTCTCAACATATTTCTCACAGACATTCCCTACCACTTCTGAAACCAGTGTGTACACAATATCTCTGATTATTTTTGGAAGAAATTTAATGCATTTTAACAAATACTCTTCACTTTATTCCAAGAACTAAATAATTTTACATAGTGACCTGGTTTTCAAATTTGCTAACTTTTTTTTCTCAAAGATTAAGATAGTAATAGTAGCCATCTCTTCAGTCTTAAGGCCAAATAATTCCAGATGTAAGGTTCCAAATAAATGTCCTGCAAACTGAGTAGCTTTGTAGTGTCTTTGACATTATGTTTGTGAATATTCAAATTACATTTATTACCAAAAACTTATCATGTTATTCTCAGTGGAAGATCCTCTCTGGGAGGGCCGCAAGAGCTTTTTAGGTTTAAGTAATATTAATCATATTTTTCAGTTGAATGGATCTTTTGAGGCTTTTTAGAGAAAGAAATGGACTGCAAATTTTCAGCAATATTTGAAAATTCTTTAACCAAATATTGTCATATTTAATGTAAAGTATCAGGGGAGAGTTTCAAGAGCTAAAACATTTTGTTGGTACCTTGACTGGTCCAAATATCACCAAGGGATTTTACGGTGTAAACCTACATATTTTGGGATTGCAAGAGTATCCCTTGAAATTTTATGAGATTTTGATGAAAGCTTCCTTGGAAGTATTTCAACTAGGAATTCTTTTAGGTTTTGGTACTTAACCCTGACAAGGACCACACCTGTCTTTTCTAATTCTTGTAGGAACCTGTTCCATACTTTTATAAGTTGCCTCTTATTCAGTATCCAAAGGTGCTTTATATCTGTATATATGCACAAATAAATATAGTAGCACCAGAAAAAAATTCTAGCATCACTTGCCTATATAATACAAAAGGGTAATATGTGTGACTTTGTTGGGACTCTACCCTTACTTATACTGGGTGCCTTCATCTGAAGCCATTTAAATTGGAAGGAACATTTTATTAATTTATAGATATGCCATGTCACCAGTAACTGCATTTGGTACTGGGAAAGAACCCTATTGTCTTAGTTACCAATATTACCATATTGGTGGCAGGTATAACCATTGCTTGCATGCCAAATGTAAATGTTTTTACAGCAACAGATATGTTTGATTTACAAGTTTTTTCTTTAGCCTCTATCGATACTTTCTAGTAATTCTTAATTTTTTTTTTCTTTTTGATGAAGCTCAGTCCTGGGGACTCCCTAAATTTTTAGGGCTCAATCATTTATGGTTTAATACTTGTTTGCAAAATATCTTGTGATCTGGTCCATTAGAGTAAGCTTCCTTTGAAGGGTTCCAGAAATATATTGGTTTCAGGGAAAATATAATTCTATTTGTTCAAAACTATACTTGTTAGGTATATTTTCAGTGCAGTGATACAAGGTTATTAACATATTTCAGGTTGGAAAAAAAGGGGAAGTTCGATCACCTTTCCATCATGGTGTTTGGCAAAACTTTCAAGATCTACTCAACTGGCAGTGCTTTGGTCTCCTTAAGCCTGACAGAACGGACTGGCTTCATATATACACTCTCTCTGAATCTGCAGAAGACAAGCCACTTCTTTCACAGTCAGATATGTATCAGTATGTTTAAGCTCCACAACACAATTTTTTTTTCAATTGTTATGATCTCGTACGTTACTGCTGTTTTGCTTTTTACATCCATCCATTCTGTCGTTCATCACAGTAGTGTGAATTTCTTGAAAATACCCTATTTATTTTGCTATTACAAATGTGGTTAGTGAATGGATTTCTCATTTTTACCTTCCTACTGATGACCTGCATTTCATGAGTAAAGTAGAACAAAAAATTTACCAAAGTTCTATAAAATATTCTCCACAGTACTGTATGTGATTTTTCTATGAAGTAGTTTATTTTTTATTTCAAGCTTTACTCTAAAAATTTCCATGTACATTACAGTAATTCCATAGTTATATGTAATAAATCTTACATTCCTTTTAGGATATAAGAGACTTTCTGGCTCTCAATAACTTACAATGTTTTCCTTTTATACAATTGAATATAGACAAAGTATATAGTAAGTTTAGAAGTTTCAACAACTGTGAAGTGGAAATTACCAAAGACATGAGTCAGATATTGAATAAGTGTATCAATCGTAGTTGACTAGTCACAAACAATTTACTCGCAACACTGATGCCTTTGCCAGTTTTGTTTCTGTAAACTGGGTTTGTGAAATGTTGTGAGTATACCAAAGATATGCTGTGGTATGATGTATGAAATTGTGCGGCTGTTGTTACCAGCTTGTTTGCTCAACATGCATTATTGTGATTATGTATGTTTGTTTTGTATGATTTTTAGTATTACACATTGACTGATGTATTCTGTTCAAAACTGTGTGGCACAAAACCTAGGATTATAAGATATTCTTACAAATTCATCATTGCAAAGGTTACAGAGCAAACATAATAGTAATATCTTCAACCATATAGATTTACCTTAGTAATGTGTGTCCAATAGAATTAAATGATAGAAAAATGTTTGTTCAGTTGGATGAAATTACCTAAGATTTTAATGGCCATTAGTATTATGTAAATTCTTCAACAAGTGCCCAAGTATGCATACTTAGCTTTATTTGCAGTGTGTAAATGAGAGAAATATGTCCTAAAAGTATTAATGGTTTTATGATGTAATATTTCAGTTACCTGATGTTTGATGAGACTAAGTTTGTTTTCTGTGGCACATGTACAGCTGGTTACGATTTATTCATATCCTTAAACTATTAATGGTTTTAAGATGTAATGTTTTGGTTACCTAATGTGTGATGAGGTTAAGTTTGTTTTCAGTAGTATTTGTACAGTCACTTATAACTCATTCATATCCTTAAGTTAATGCACTAATGAACAATAACTTACCCTCTTAACATATGGATAACTTTGGTATTACATTAAATACTCTTTGTGCTGAAGGACCCAATACTTGTATGTACAGAAGAGAAGCATTGAAATAAAGAGCACATTGTAACAGTTTTTCCACTAAAAGTACTGTACCGTCGATGATACATTCATTCTGCATTGAAGCCTATCCCTGGGTGCCTCTTACAAAGAATTCATCAGTAAATGTAAAGCAGCTAGTAATGAACCTGGCTTCATATACTCATTTGTATATATTTTCATTTTTATGATAAAGTAGTGTTACTAGTAGATATTTGATGGCAGACCTTTAGTTCAGACATGCACAAGTATTTTACCTCAGCTTAATTTGGTTATTTGGTAATATTACTCTTGATTCCTAAAGCATTGATACCGTAGAAGATTCTTTTGACTATGTTCTGATTTACTATAACGTAGAGAACTATCAAGGTCTTATGTAATAATTCAGTTTATCATGAAAAAATATTTTTGTACATTCCCTGAAGTTGAGTAGATGTATTGCTCATTTGTTAATTGGATTCAAAAGAGAAGAAAATTTCAAATGTTTATTACAGCATATACTTAGGGATTTATCTTTTGGAACACTGTCATTGAATTAAAGGAAGTATTTTTGGGTGTTATGACCACTCTGTTTTCAGGCTTTTGTTATACAGTAGTTTTCTCATTTCAAGGAAAAGCGTAAAGTTTATGGGATTCATGAAATGGTGATGTAAAGGAAAATGTAACTTTTCTTTTATCAAATTAGAAAAAAGTGCCGCTAGGTGATAGGCAAGACTCAGCATTACCAAATTTTAGGTAGTTAGGGGAATGAGTACCGTTCATTTTCCTTAATTTTTTATCTATTTCTCTAGCTTTTTTGTTAGTTAGTAAAACCTCCAGAATACATACGAATGGTATAAATAAGTTTTAGCTGTTAGTATGGATAAATGAATTATGCTAAGATAGGACTGTTTTACATCTGTAATACATTTGTAATATAAGCAATTTAATTTATATGTATTCAAGAGACAATAGAAACTATCAACTTTTGTAATAAAATATTTAAATATGAAGAACACTGCTTGTTTTTATCCAGTAATTCATAGTTTATAAGTGAAATTTAGGGAGAGTATTGGATAGCTTCAGGAACAGCAAGGTGCTCACCACAGGAAAATCTAGAGTTTTGAAGAATGAGTTGTGAGAGATTGTATGTTAATGGACTGAATCCAAGCAGTCCACATGCTGTTGATGTAGAACGAAAAGACAACTACCTGGGTTAAAAGAATGCAACTTAACAATCACTGAAGTGCTGGCTCATTACATAGCTGTCACTATGCCCTCCCAATATCTAGGTAGGCAGTACCTAGTCGGTGGCTGCCTACCAACAATTACCTCAAACATTTCATATCTAACACATCTATCCCCCTCCACACATCCTCATCCATAGCCCATGCTTCACATTCATATTACATTGCTGGGACTAATATACCTTCAAACATACCCATTTTTGCCCTTCCAGATAATGATATTTCTTTCCATGCATTCATCAGGGCTCCCAGAACATTAACCCCTTCATCCACCCTAAGACTCACTTCTGAGGGCTTCCATTTTTCCATTCGCTATAATATCCACTCCCAGATATGTAAAACGCTTCACTTCCTCCAACTTTTCTCCATTCAAACTCACACCCCAACTATCCTGTCCATCAACCATACTAAACCTAATAACTTTGCTTTAATTCACATTTACCCTCAGCTTCCTTCTTTCACATATTCTTCCAAACCCAGTCACCAACTTCTACAGTTTCTCATTCGAATCTGCCACCAATGCTGAATCATCAGCAAACAACTGTCTTGCTTCCCAGTCCCTCTCATTCCCCCACAGCAAACAACCATCTCACTTATAAGGCCCTCTCATCCCCTATAAGCTATACTTGCCCCTCTCTCCAAGACTCTCATATTTACCTCCCTCACCACACCATCCATAAACAAATTAAACAGCCATGGTGGCAACACACACCCTTGACACAGACCAACCCTCACTTGGAACCATTCCTTCTTCTCTCTTCATAATTGTAAATATATCTTACAACCTTGATTAAAATTTCTTACTGCTTTTAGTAGCCTTCCTCCCACATCATATATTTTCAAAACTTTCTATAAGGCTCCTCCATCAACCCTATCATATGCTTTCTCCATATCCATAGATGCCACATACAAATTCATCTTTATTTCAAAGTATTTCTTACACATTCTTTAAGGCAAACACCTGATCCACACATCCTCTACCACATCTGAAACCACACCGCTCCTCCCCAGTCTGATGCTCCGTACATGTCTTCACCCTCTCAATCATTACTTTTCCGTACAACTTACCAGTTGCATTCAACAAACATACCTCTATAGTTTGAAGTCACCTTTACCCCACTGCCTGTACACTGGAGGAATGCTTTTCACAGCAGGCCATCAGTTTGAAGGGAGTTGATCATGCTGCAAGCCCTTGGTGGATATGCTGCACAGATGTTACAGGACCTTCTACCTGAATGAAATCTTCCAAACTAAATTCAGGAGTAGGGTCAGAACAAAAGGGAAGAGTCTGCAGGAGTTTACCCAGGATATGGAAAGGATGGCACATCGAGTGTATCCAACCAAACAGCCAAAATTGTTAGCTGTGCTTTTGTATGAATGCTTCACTGATAACATTTAAAGTGTGGCTCTTAAGATACAAACTAGGCCAGTCAGCCTACAGGAAGCACTGACCATCGCACTGGAGACTGATTGCATTTTGTAGGTAGGTAGGATGAGATGACCACTTTAGGTAGGGCAAGAAAGGCTAGCAACCAGAACCTAAAGGAGATGTTTGCTAATTGTGAGCGCAGTGCCTTTGTAATAAGAAGCCGCTATCTATAGAGTCAAAAGGAGTAAAGCAAAAATACAGATTCCAGAGTGCATGCTGACACCTTGGCAAGCAGGGCTACTGGAGCATGACTGTAAGGCCATGAAAGGTAAGTTATCTCTCCAGAAGGACAAGGCACAACCTCTAAAAGTGGTGGACAACAGGATTAGGGACCATGTTAGATGTGTAATAAGATGGGATACTTACCATGATCACCTGAAAGGAGGTTTCAGTCAGTGAAATCTACATAAGAGAAACTGAAAAGTGACAAACTGTTGTACGTGGTTTCAAATCAGACCTTTGTGTGGCTAGATATAGATAGGGACCAGTACATGCCAGTGTATGATAAGCTGTGTTGAGTAAACAGGCACTTTTTTTTGTTGAATGTTCCAGAGAATGTAAGGCTGCTTAATGTGGACATGGTAGACATCCATCTCATGCTCACAGATAAGAGGGAGACTCCGTGCAAATTGGGGCTTAACAGCTTGACCTGAATAGTGCTCTTTGGACCTAGAGTATCAGTGCTGTTTGGGGTTGGCTGTTTTGAACACTAATGTTCCCGAACATCATAACCTTCAACTGTGATTTTTAAAATTGCCTCCTTGGAACACAGGGAATGGCCTATTCAAAAATGAGGGGCTCTGTCTGATATACTTTATATATAAAGCGCCTAAAGTTTTGCTGTAATACAATGAGAGAGAGCTCCTTTAAGCATTAACAGAAGAAGTTGCTATGCAAAACCTCTTGCTTGAGATTGGGAAAATTGATGGGATACACCTCTCCATTTGGATGTGGGATCTTCCTTGGATTAAGTGACCTCTCATATAGTAGTTCCTTCATGTGAAGGCTACTTCAGTTTTTCTATAACATGGGTGAAGTTTAGCTCCATGTTAGAAGAGTCTTAAACAGTCTCATATATCAAGCTGAGATGGAACTCTTGTAATGACTAGTAGTTGTGGGAGGTTGTGTTTAAGACTGAGGGCCAGTCTGTCTCTCATAAGTACATATCCTTGGCAATTTTCTGCTGTAGAGGCAGATTAGGTCAACACATCTGTTAGGTCCCCTCTAAATTCTTACGTATATTTCTTTAAGAAATATTTCTCATATGCCTTCAATGGAGGAATTCCTGTGAGTAAATGGCTTATCAGTTTTAAAAGATGCTTCTGCAGTCAAAACCACCTACCACATCATGGCCAATATAGGCATTCCTATCACTCTTTGTAACATTAATATTACGCATTTAACACCTCTAGCCTTCATCATGTTTCCAAACTCATCATAGGCCTTGCTTCAGTTAATACACATAACCTCGATACTTTCAACACTAACTGTAAATACTAAAGTTGGCATCAGTGACCTTACTAACAGTTCTGTCAGAAGTCAACATCAGTGACTAACACGGTTAGCAAAAGTGTCCTAATTACCGTCAGCCCATGGCATGACCACAGCCAGAACCAGTGAACCTTATCACCACGAGTTATCAAGAGTGGCATGATTAGCACCTTAGATCACCAGAACAGTGATTTTATGTGATCAGATATACTTCATTATCGTAACCTATGACCTTATCATCAACACCTCCGATACTACAGTGCGTGTAAGTGACCTTATTAGCACAGCCAAGAGACCCCACTAATGCCAGCACCATCACTATGACCACAATGAAACCAGTGATCTTATTTCAGTAAAGATTTGTGACTTTACCTTAACACAAGAGACCTTACTACAGTTAACACCGCTTACTACCACAAAACACCACCATTTTCTTCCCCCCATTCAAGAGTATTGACCTCTGCAGTCTAAAGCTCTTCTCTTGTATTACAATGGTGACAGGTAATATCCCTCATCTCTGTACAAGAACAAAGGCTTGGCAGATCAATCAGGAAAATCAATTTCAGGAGACTAAGCACGGAGTGACCTTACCTTACCCGTGATGCAACCACAGCCAGCAGCAGTGACCTTACTACCTCACCTCAGAACCTTACATGGGATGCGGCTAGGTAAACGGCCTCGCCACACCTGCTCACTCCTGACCAGAAGAAAAATGAACCCAAGACTAGTGCGAAGGTGGGCGCCATGACCAACATGAGACGCTCCCACTAGAAAAAAAAAATCCTGAAGGTCTACACTCCCTCTGTAAAGTAACGACACGCCCCGAGGAAGAAGTTACCATGATAAGACACTACATTGTGATAACAATCCCTGAGTACTGCCTCCCGACATTTGAGTGACGGTGTAGACATGGCGGGAGACGCCCTCAGCGAAGGGAAGTTTGTGCTGTGACGTCATCAAGGACTCTTACACCTGCGGAGAACACCCACACTCCCCTGGGCCAGTCACTAGCCTCACTCTCCCGTGGCCACAGTCATTGCCACCACTCTCCCGGGGCCACAGTTCCTCACATCACTCTCCCGGGGCCACAGTTCCTCACACCACTCTCCCGGGCCACAGTCAATGCCACCACTCTCCCGGGCCACAGTTACCCTCACTAGTCATCCAGGCCACGTCACCACAGTCACTCCCCTAGGCCACAGTTACTAGCAACCTCGAAGACCATGCTTACGGCCACCTACACTTTTCCACGCCTCGCTTACCACTGTGGTACCGACATCATTCTACAAAGGACATACGTACCCAAACATTCCACTTCGGACATGCACACCCAAGAATTCCACCACTAAGGACACGCACACACACACACACACACACACACACGTTCCACCACGGACATGCCCACCTATATGTTTCACTAAGGACACGCACCCCATACACTCCACTAAGGACATACACGTACCCACACATCTACTAAGGAGATGCGCACCCACACATTCCACTAAGGACATGTACACATTCCACTAAAGGACATACACATCCATAAACATTCCACTTAGGACATGCGCACCCACACATTCCACAAAGGACAGGGACACACCCACCCACACATTCCACTAAGGACATACACCACACATTCCACTAAGGACATACACACCCACACATTCTGCTTACTCTCATTATGGAGCCTTCGGTGACGTAAGCGTACACCAAGGGCACACACACACACACACACACACACAGACACACACACACACACACACACACACACACACACAGGCCCATCTTGATCTCAATCTCTTTTATGATCAGTTCAACAGTTACTATTATGAGCTGTCAAGTTCTGTCATATCTCAACTCGTGCATTTTTCATCCGAGTGGCGGCTCCGAGTTCAACAAACTTGTTATTTATTGACTGACACGGGTCTGGGTGGCTGTGTGTGTGGGAGGTGTAGAGATGCAGGTGGTGTACACACGGGGGTGTAGACCCCACTCCCCGGTTGGGTGGGGTAGGGTGGGTGAGACACTGGACGTGACAGGGACAATCACACAGGTTCATATGTGGTCTCACGACGTGGGAGGGGATGTCACACCAGCGGAGGACCTTCCCTCTGGTCTCCAGATCCTTGACATGTCTCCTATACGTTCTCATACGTAATGATCCTCCTTGTAATCACCTATTTATAATTCTCTATTTGTGATTTCCTTTTTTTGTTGGTACAGTGTGGGGGAGGGTATTCTACACTCGATGGGGCCCCCATCTCTTGAACATTTACTATTTAGTCAAACTTTTTTAAACTTGTTTCCCGTCCACATTTGGTGGGGAGAACAGTGAAGTAGTTATCGAGTACCAGTACCTTGATGTATTATGCAAATACAATGGTAGGATTCGTAAAGGAGAATTGGAATTGAAAGACCAGGCGACGAAATCTATGCAATTCACTGACTGGTACAAGAAGTAAGTCGGATTTGCCAGCTGGTAAGCACACTGAAGTGTTTCATACTATTGTGTCACCACTTATGATATATGCACCAGAAATATTGGTGGTCACCGTGTTGTAAGAGAGAGATGGAATTACTTGCAAATGAAATTCTTTATAAAGTGTTACGTGCTGTGAAGAACAGATGTACGGTTATGGGTTAGGGAGAACTTGGTGTCTACCCACTCAAAATATGTATCAAACGTCGAATGATTGGTAAGTGGTCAGATATTAACACTAAATGGAGTTATTTACCGTAATAAATGTTCATTGTAATTAGACTTGTTCAATGCTTACACCTAACCCATGGAGCGCTGGTATTAAGAGCCTAAGTGATGACTGAGGTGTGTGTGTGTGTTGTGTGTGTGTGTGGTGGGGGGGGGGGGTGAGTGTTGAGGCTATCGTAAAGTATTACCAACCCAACTTGGTTCTGAGAGGCAACTGAGGTAAACAGATCAATGGATCACCACTTGGAATAAGAGCTTGTGAACTACATCAGTCTGTCGTAGTCATAGAATGTATAAACAGGTAAGGGTGAACATCTTGTGATATCATAAATGAGTAAACACATCATAGGGAGCAAACTACACGATCACGTAACAATAATTTACAATAACTGTAAACAGATATTGAGACGAGAGTAGTGAAGTCGCATTTACAGTAAATGATAGGATAATACTGTGGATCATGAATATCTTGTATTATTTCAAAGTGATGATGATAGTGTTGTCTTTCGATATCTTTATATCCCAGACTATTACAAATTTAAGCCTACTCAATAAAAGTAATTTTTTTAT
>JAUTXX010137828.1:0-15889 GCA_032273605.1 Panulirus laevicauda | reverse complement strand
TTCCAATTCACTCTATTCCTTGCATGCCTTTCACCCTCCTGTATGTTCAGGCCCTGATCACTCAAAATCTTTTTCACCCCATTCTTCCACCTCCAATTTGGTCTCCTGCTTTTCCTTGTTCCCTCCACCTCTGACATATATATCCTCTTTTTCAATCTTATTATACTTGATTGCAGTTTCCCACATCAGTAAGGTAGTACCAGGAAACAGACGAAGAAAGACCCATCCCCTCATATACACATACACGCACATACACGTACAAATACATACATATATCTACATATACACATACGCAGACATATACATAAATACACATGTAGGTATGATGATCACACATCAGAAGGAGTTCATACAATTTTATTTAACATAATTTTGGATACATGTGGCATGACGTTTCATGGCATCTAATTAGGCGCATTGTCTCCAAGAAACATGTTGTACCACATGTATAGAAAAATTGCATGCTGAATAAAACTGTATGAACTCCTACTGAAATACAATTTCATCTTCATATATACACATGTACATATTCATACTAGCCAGAGCTAGATGCCTATTTTATCAACCAACCCCTAGGGGCGAATGAACAGCAGGGTTGACTGTGGACCAACTGCCACCACCAGGATTTGAACATATGCAATTGACCTTGGGTGGCTTGTGAATGCGTCTCTGTCAGGAACGCTAACTGCCACACCACCTTCAAAATTTGAAGCACTTTAGACCTCTAATGATCCCCCTTTTGATAAAATTGAAGCCAATGTTGGTAAAGACTTCTCAGACGAAAACATGTATTTTTGTAAACCACTATTTTTCAGCTTTTGTTTTGAATCATTTTAATGATGAAATGAAGAATACAAAAATCCCAATAGCTATGCAGTAAAAGCAAAATTACTGTGTAATTGCTCAAGATATTTAAGTCTAATGATGAAATTTACAGTTTTTATGAAATGGTAAATACCTCATCAAACAAATTGAAACTGCTCCAAAAGTATGATTTTCAGAGAAAAGTACATGATGAAGACTGTATTTGCTGTTTAAAATTAAGAAATCAGCATGTCATTAAACCATATATACAGACATTAGTAACAGAACAGGACTGTGAACTTTTATTTTCTAAGACCTTTATTTGTCACCATTTTTCTGTGGAACTTGAAAATATATCCTTCTTGATGTGGTCAGAGAAATTTTGTAAGTTAAAGGGCATATTTATAAATCAGTAAATGGGAGATAGATTGACTGGCCATAAACAAAGAGTTGTGATTAATGGTCAAGCCTCAGAATTGTTAGATATAACTAGTGGAGAGCCATAGGAATCAGTCTTGGGACCAGTTCTCTTCCTCATATACATTGATGATGTAGATAATGGGCTACATTCCAAGATATCAAAATTCGCTGGTGATACAATAAAGCTGGGAAGTAGATATACAGTACAAATGAACTTGAATGTTTACAACTTCACACTGACATAGACAAACCGATGGACTGGGCTCATAAGTGGCAAATGAATTTTAACATTGGCTGGTGCAAAGCTTTGCATATTGACAGCAAAAATGAAAAGGTAACCTAAAGTGTGATTCTGCTGAATTGCAAAAGGTACATGAGGAATGAAATTTGGGTGTAATAATCTCTGGTGATTTAAAATCAAGTAAGCAGTGCACAGACGCAGTGAAAAGAGCAAACAAAATTCTTGGATTCATAGGTAGGGCTTTTAAATTTAAGTCCATGGAAATCATACTTAATCTTTACAGTCTATTGGTTCATCCCCATCTTGAATATTGTTTAGTTTTGGTCACCCTTTCTGAAAAATGATATTGACAGAGATATAGACAGAATGGAGAGAGAGCAGCATTAAGTTACCAAAATGATTCTCGGGCTGAGAAACAAATCCTTTGAGAGCAGATTAAACAGCTTGAATCTGTTTAGCACAGAAAAGATGTGGTTAAGAAGTGATCTAATAAAAGCGGTCAATATTATCAAAGCCTTTTATGATCTATCGAGTTACTTAAAAGACTTGATTCATCTGATTTCACTTGCAGTTATGGATACAAACTCGTGGACAAACGTTTTACCTTAAATAAGGCATAGTACCATTTCTTCAACAGGGTTGTTAACACATGGAAAGATTTGCCAGTTATAGTGGTTGAAAGCAGAACTATAGATACATTTAAAAATAGACGATAAAAATTTCACTTCAAATCCACAACTTAGATTATTTGTGCCTCCTTAGTCACCTTGATAGTATGCAGGTTATTATTTTTGAAGTATCTGTATACAGTCTAAATTTTACCACACTATTCTGAGTTTCTGATATCTTCAACTAACACAAGCAGTCTCGAATGGACCCAGTGGTCTCTTATTGTTTGAATTCCTGTGTAATCCTTTGTATTCAACTTTTTGTAATTTACAACTCCATGATTTAGAAAGGAATGTGGATATTTAGGAGTCTATAATGTGCCTGTTTCAGAATACTGCCTTTATTGCTTTAATAATGTTTGGTGTAAGAATGTCTACCCAAAAACTCAATAAACAATCTTAAAAGCTAATTCATTTGAATGCCAGTGTCTACTATAACATCATTAACTTTCTGTACTAAATATACACAGAGGATATTAAGATGTAAGTTATCATTTGGATGTCTGTGCTGAGAGGGATGTATTCCTTGAAAACACCTTTTTTTTTTAGCACAGGATGAACCGCAGATATACATTGATAAAAAATGAGAAAAGAGAATAACAAGAGGGTTAGATTGACTATGTGGCAGTGGATGAAAGGTTGTGCTGGATGCTAGAGTTATGAAAATATTCTTGGAAGATTATGACCATTGTGCAGTTCTTGTGGAGGTGAAGATCAAGGAGAAGTAGAAGTATGGTGTAAGGAAGAATGGAGAAGCAAAAGTGTTGGCAAGTGACTAAATGAACCAGAAAGAATGCAAGGAGCAGTATGAAAGAAGGGTGACACAAAGTTCAGATGAAAGACCAGTATGTGTAGGGATATATTGATGTGTGAGTGAGGTGTTTAGATTGTTTAAAGAATGACTGTTAAAATTTGAAGAATTAATAGTTGGATACATAAGTGTGAGCTATAAGAATAAGCAGTGGACAGATGTGATTAGAAATGCTGTGGAAGAGAAGAAAAAGGCATATGATAGATTCATTGAAAGGAATTTACCAGTGAAAGTTCAGCAGAGGAGGAGGGAAGAATTTAAGATGTGTTAAGTGGAATGTTAAGAAACTGATAGAGGAAAGCAAAGAAAGAACAGATGAAGATTTTGAAAGAAACTTGAGTAAGAGTTTTGGAAAAATACTGGAAGGAGGTGAAAAAGGAAAGAGGTGGATATAAGAGTAGAAGTATGAATGTGAGAAGTAAGGTAGAGAAGTTGCTAAATCAAAAGTAGGAAGTGAAAGAAAGATGGGAAGAGTATTTTGAAGAAGTGATGAATGTGGGAAACGGTGAGGCGGTAGATGTTACATGCATGTTTATGCAGGATAGAAAGAAAAGGATACTGGTGCAGGGGCCTATAGCAAGAGGGGAGGTGAAAAGGGTGACAGTGAGATTGAAGGTAGGAAAGGCACCTGGAGTGGATGGGATTACTGCTGAAATGTTGAAAAGTAGAGAAAGTGTGATAGGGTGGATGCATTTGATATGTAATTCAGCATGAAATCAGAAAGTTGCACCATAGGATTGGGTGAAAGCTATTGTTGTACCTTTATTAAAAGGAAAAGGTGCTAAGGATATATTTAGAAATTATAGGGAATAAGTCTGTTAAGTATGCCAGGAAGAAGTGTATGCAAGAGTGTTGATTGAGTGATGGAAGTGACTGAATGCAGAATAAGTGAAGAGCAAGTGGATTTTAGGAAAGGTAGATGTGTGGATTAGATATTTGCAGAGAATGATTGTGGAAAAGTATCTAGCTAAAGGTAAGAAGTATGCAGCTTTAATGGATCTAGAGAAAGTGCTTGATGGAGTTGACTGGAGTGCTTTATGGAATGTTGTAAAGATATATATCTTAGGGGACAACTGTTGGATGATGTGAAAGTCTTCTGTAGAGAAACAAATGTACGTGTAAGAGTGGATGGAGAGTTCAGCAAAAACTTTGGTATTCATGTGGGTGTGAGGCAGGGCTGTTTGGTGTATGGAGTGATAAGAGAGATGAAAGCTTAACAAGGGAAAGAGGATACAGAAGTGGAGTGTGGTGGTGATGTATGGTGGCTAGTGACAAACTATTTGTTGATGGTTCTGTGTTGTTTGCTGAGAGTGAAGAGGAGTTGCAAAAGGTTGTAAGTGTGTTTTATGATGTGTATAAGCTCAGACAATTGAAGGTAAATGTTAGCAAAAGTAAAATATTAGTGTTTGAAAGGAAACCAAGTGAAAAGATAGATTTTGCAAAGCCTTACAGAGTGTTAAAGAAAATGTACTAAACTGTATCATAGATATCAGGGGAGTATGACTGGATGAGAAGAGAGACTTTGGAAACTATCATGGGTAACTTTGGTGATATGGAAGGAGGTGAGGGAGAGAGCAGTAAGGATAGAAGAGTCACTGGGTCCCAAAATAGAATAATGAAGGGTGGAAGTGTAAGTATGCAAGAGAGGAAAGGATTAAGGAACAACATAATCCTTTCGACCCAGACCTATGGAGCTGAAACATGGACATGGTAGAAGGACATGTTGATTGGTGTATGTGAGGGAGGCATGTAAGGACAGGGATAAGTGGCCATTTTCTTGATGGGAGTTCCAGGAGAGAATGGGCATTAGAGAGGTAGATAGATTTGTAGATAAATATTAGGGATGTAGGTCATAATTGAATTGTGTTTACAAAATCCTGCAGATGGATGGATGGATGACCAAATTCTTTTTTACCTTTTTGTATATGTGAAATTTGCTATAGGGCTCATGTACCAGTAGCTCCTTATCTCAGTAATTATAATTTTAAAAGATGACTGATGAACAGGTCAAAACTTATCTGTCTAGATTATAGATAGTTAAATACACCGATGAAAATTTTAGGTAATTGTTATTAGGTGATTATGAAAAAATGGAGGTTGTGTTGAGGTACATTCAGATGAAAAGAATCACAGTCAGTATTTGAGTGTGATGAATTATTTTAAAGCAAAAACCAAAACTTTAGTAGTAGCTTTTAGTGAGAAAATATATTGGTGTGGAAGGTGGAGCTAGGATTAAATGTGTGCAAATTCATCATACCCTTACTAAGACTAGGATCTGTATCACCTATAGTTTAACATATGAAACATGGTTGCATAATATCTGTAGATCGTTAAATCAGTTTTGCCAGTAATAGAGAATACATCAGAGTTGATCCAGCTCAGTTCAGTGCAAAGTAACTGTTCAAACAGGAACACAAATATTGTACCATCTGTACATATTCCACTTATGGAGATTTTAAGACAATGGCTTTTGGTTTCTTTTTTTTGATGACTGATTATTTTTTTCTATATAGGAGGACTAAATGTGATATTGTTTTTCTATTTAGAGTTTAATGCTTATGTCATGTAAGAAATGATTTGCAGATGAGTATTTATTGATAATATGTATGATCCTAATTTGTCTCCTTTGCCTGACAATTCTATTTTCACCACATTCAGGGTACACCAAGGAGTTTCATGCAATGATGGCTTTACTGGTAAATCAGAATTATACATTATTATTTCATTTGGAAACAACTAAAAGAAAATTATCTCTTGTTCGTGCTATGAGAAAATTTTGTCACAGGTTATGTACTCCATAGTCCATACAAACTTGATGTATTGTACATGGCAACCAATTTGTCAAAGCCACTTTCACTTTATGTGTTTGCTGTTAGGGTCTTCATATTTTGAGATAAAGATGGTAATGATAATTGTTATAATATTCTAGTAATTATGATGATAATACAATTGATTGTTGCAATGTTATGAATAATTTTTATGTACAAGAATCCCTCTTGGAACAAAACCTGCAGTGTTCCACCCATTCAGAGCTATTCTAGTGGTAAGAGCTGGGTACAAGGGACAGAGTATGAGCATGGCCAGATATTTTTGTAGCAGGGAATAAGAGGCATAGAAGTTGATCCTTAAAAATGACCACAATAAATGGGTTATGCGTCATATTATTCAAAAAATATAATTGTGCCATTGGTTGTGTTTTCTGTGCTTCTGCACTTAGTTTAGTATTGCCTACAGTTCCATTGTAGTTATTTAAAGTAGTTTATTCCTTATCCACAAGATATACGTGATGTATATTACAGAAAAAATAATTAACAAGAGAAAGGTGATATCATTAATAGCTGCTGTATGATTATGGTGAATGCTGGTGAAAGCAGTTAGATTACTGTTGCTTACTTTATAATCTCATTTATGATTTACTTATTGACTATTCATTAGCAAATACTGTTGCTTTTATAGTCAGTTTTATGTTCACAGAATCTTGTGTATAATGAAGCGTGTAGATTTTTTATATGTACTAAGTGCGGTGATATTCGATGAATAAAAAAATGCAGATCGTTGTAGAAGTGCATTGGCAATAGATTTGCGAATGAGAAATAGGTGTAGTTGCCATGGAAATAGAATTACTATCAAAGCCAGCCCTACAACCTTTTTCCAGTTTTCAATTCATGGCATTTACATGGTAATGCAGGCTGGTTATCAATAGTTTCTTACCTGTGAATGCCATAGAGCACTTAAATGGTAAATATAACTTTTTTTACATGGTAAAATTGAAGTCTCTTTAACTAAGCACCTGAAACACATCAAATGGACACATAGAGCTTTACTTATAATTTAGTTGTGTCTGTGTTAATCCTTTTCTTATCACAACTCCATTTATGAAGATAGATTGTCATGGCTGTATGCTAATTTATACATACTCATGTTTCTTTCTTACTTGATTGCTTTCTCCAGTGTTCACAAGATAGCTCCTGGAGCAGACTAAGAAAAGGCCACTTTCCCTAACTTCCATTCTGTAGACGTCATGTGTAATGCATAGAAACCACAGCCCCCTATCCACAATCATCCCTTAAAGACCTTTCTATGGTTTTATGTGGCTGCCTCATATGTCCTGGTTCTGTTCATTGACAGCACCCCATCCCCTGTATACCACATTCTTCCAGTGAACTCTGTCCCATGCACACCTTTCACCTTCCTGCATGTTCAGGCTCCAAGCACTCAAATTATTTTTAACTCCATTCTTCCATCTCCTTCTCCCCTTCTCTTTTTACAGTTATACCCTGTTTGTCACCCTCACCTCACACATTCTTTCATTATGACCAAACCATCTTAGCTTATCCTCTTCAGCTCTCTCATCAATACTCTTCATATTACCACACCTCTCTCTTACCCTGTTATTAATTACTCAGTCAACCCTACTTACACCATATATTTCTCTCAAACATTTCTTTTTCAATACATCCATCCTCTTCTGTGCAATCTCATCTATAACCCCATGCTTTACATCCATACATTGGTGGGAATGCTATACCTTAAAACATACACATTTTTGCCCTCCCAGATAGTGACCTCTCTTTCTACACATTTCTCAGTGGTCCCAGAACCTTCTTCCCCACTCACCCTGTGATTCACTTTCACTTCCATGGTTCCATTTACTGCCATATCTAAATACCCCACTTCCTCCAGATTTTCTCTATTCAACCCCCAATCTAACCTGTGTCTGCACTGCTTAAACCTAATAACCTTGTTTTCTTTCAGATTTACTTTCAACTTTCTCCTTTCACGCACTCAATCAAACTCAGACACCAACTTCTAGTCTCTCACTGGAATCTGTCTCAAATGCTGTTATCAAAAAACAACTTGCTCACTTTCGAGGCCCTTACACCTCCTGCAGGCAACATGTCTGACCCTCTCTCCGAGACCTTTGCATTTCCCTCTCTCACCACTCCAGCCATAAACAAATTTAATAGCTGTGGCAACATCACACACCTCGACTGCAAACCTCTGTACCCACACACTTACACACACACACACACACACACACACACACACACACACATGGGCTTTATTCTTGTGATTAAAACTCTTCACTCCTTCTGGTAGCTTTCTTCCCATGCCATTTATTTGTAACACATTTTACAAAGCATCTCTATCATCCCTATTATATTCTCTCTTTAAATGCATAGATGCCACATATGGTGTCAGCAAAAAACAGTTTCTGCCCCTATATATTTTCAAAGGAAATGCACAGCTAAGGTTTATTGAGGGTACATGTACATGATTTTTTCAGGGTGAAATCAGCTTACGTCTGATAATTGAAACAAGTGTCTCTGGTGGTATGAGCACCAGCAATCTACCAGTGTGCCTTAGGCTATCTTGAGGGAAAGGTGTTCTTTCTTTACTCTTCCTGGCTGCCACTTCATTTTGGGACTTTAACTTATAAGTGCTGTATTTCTTCCATGTCTACTTCAAGATGGTTGGTTTTCCCTTGCTGAGGAAGAGAGAGCCTGGATTCTTGCCAGGGAGCAAGAAAATGTGGACACATGAGATTTCTAGGTGCACAGGATTCTCAGAATGCACAGTCAGTTGGCTTCCTTTAATGTCTCATCAGTGCCTCGCATCATTCTGGAGATCAAGACCCTATGGACCCAAAACATGGACTTAGAATACTTCAGAACCCTGCTGATTTCATACCCAAGTGTCTACAGATGGTAATCAAGGACAAATGAGATGACAAAGTCCTAAAATGTAAGCATGACACTGCCTTTGAAAATGGAGGGATAGGCGGACAGTTTTTTGCAGACACTGTACAAATCCTTTTTCTGTAAATATTGTACACATACAGTCTTTAAAGAAACACCTGATCCACACATTGTCGACTCCTTCTGAAACCACATTGTTCCTCATCAGTCTGATGCTTTGTGTCTGCCACCACTCTCTCAGTCGCCTCTTGTCCATACAGCTTACTAAGTATACTCAACAAACTGGTACCTCTATAATTCGAACAGTTACCTTTGTCCTCCTTGCCTTTATATGTTTTTACTGTACATGCCTTCTGCCAATCTTTAGGCACTTCACCATGATCCATACATGTTCCTAGCTAAAAAATCAAAAACAAATCGTCCCCTTTCTTAAGAAATTCATCTGCAATGCCATCCACTCCAGCCACTTTTTCTCACTTCAGTGAATTCAAGGCTTTCACCACCTCTTGTCTCATCAAACCACTTACCTCCTTGATCCAAACACCATACATCTACCACCTTGTCAAACACATTCAACAATCCTTCAAAGTACTCAATGCATCCACTTCACCCATCACTCATTTGCCTCCTTCACCAATGTTCCCATTTGTTCTCCTGTTTTTCTCAGACTATGAACCTCCTTCCAGCGCATCTCATTTTCCTTGATTGCTGATACATGCTCACTCCAACCTCATTTGTCCCCTTTTTTCAGCCCCTGCACCCTCCTCTTGACCTCCTGCTGCTTTCTCTTGTACATCTTCCAGTCACTCGCACTCCATCCCTGTAAGTACTGCCTTTACACCTCTATTTTCTGTTTTACAAGCAGCTGTACTGATAGTAGAGAATGTTCAAGAGATGGGGGCCCCACAGTGTAAAACTCCCTAACCCCATATACAGTACAAATATGTAATTAAACAAACATTATCAAGATGTTTGTTCAGCCCCAAGGGGTACATGGTAGCAATAAAGGAATGAGAAGGCATAGGATTATATAATGGGCAGAGTAGCTGTAAGGAAGAAGTGCATAGTGGTGTTGATATTATATAATCTTGAAAGATTTGCAACGATTCAGAACAAATATATGATGATAATGGTGAAGGAGCAATCAGGATAGTACCTTAAGCAGTGAAACACCCTCCTTAGTGATGATAAAGTCCTGATAATGGGGTATTTCAGATATAAAGAGACAGACTGGGAAAATTTGGATTCTCGTGTTGATAGGGAATCATGGAGATATAAGTTTACAGAGTGTATACAGAAAAATTTCCTGTACCAACATATCAGATAGTACATTAGGACAAGAGGGACTGATACACTGTCATTGCTAGGTTTTATCTTCACACATGGCAGAGAACATTACATATGATACACCAGTTGGAAGAAGTGATCATACAGTGCTCAAGTTTGACTATGTGATAAAAGAGGACATTAAAAGAGTAGAGATGAGACAGGACATAAAGAGATTCTGTTTGTGAGGACTTGAGATTCAACATCATCCTTAATCTGTCACTAGAGTCCCATAGCAGGAAAATAGTTTGAGAGACAAACTGTCTTTTGGCAAATATCTGAATAGCCAAATATATGGATAAGGAAATATTTAACAAACTATTCTTGCTCTATATAGGGCCAAAACTAGAATATGCTTATCAGGTTTAGTCACCACATTTAAAGAAGCACAAAGAGCTTATAGAGAATGTCCAGAGGATGGCAACAAAGATAGTAACAGAACTAACAGAGCAGGTAGGTAGTAGTTGATAGGCAGCCAACGACCAGCGAGATACATTACCAGAACTACCTGCCTAACCTTGGTGTCAGGAGGGTTAGTGACATTGGTTAATAAGCCAGCACTTTAGTGGTTGTCAAGTTGCACTCCTCTGACCCAGGTAGTTGTCTTTTCTTTCTGCCTCACTAACCTGTGAACTACTGTCATTCTTTTTTTTTTCTTTTTTTTTATGAATTTTTAAAATAGAATATTTTGATCTGTATTAAGAGTGCTGAATAGCCTTAGAAGCTCCAGTGCTTGGCTTATAAACCTAAATTCTTTAATTCTATCCTACTGGCATTCTGTCCACAAACGTACAATCTTTCCTTGTCATATGTAGCACTTGACAACACTTAACTCACACAGCTCATTCTTCGTAACTCTAGATTTTCCTGTGGTGAGCACTGTGTGCTAGCCCTGCCTTTTGGCAAAATGGTAGGAGCAGTAGATAGAAATAGTAGGTTGGAACATTCAAGGAGGAGCATTAGGTAGAAACATTAGGTAGAAGTAGTAGGTAGGAGCATTAGACAGTAATCATTAGGAACATTAGGTAGGAGCTTCTGCAAACACTGAGCTTGACTTGAATATATTGAGAAAGGGGATGGCTGTTGATTGGTTGGTAAGGATTTTCAGCGTATTTTTGGATTATGGTGAGGTGCCTCAGGACTGGCAGAATGCATTTATAGTGCCATTGTATAAAGGCGAAGGGGATAAAGGTGAGTGTTGAAACTACAGAGGTATAAGTTTTTTGAGTATACCTGTTATGTTGTATGGGAGCATAATGATTGAGAGGGTAAGAGCATGTATAGAGCATCAGATTGATGAGGAGCAATGTGGTTTCTGAAGTGGTAGAGGATGTATGGATCAGGTGTTCACTTTAAAGAATGTGTATGAAAAATACCTAGAAAAATAGATGGGTTTGTATGTGGCATTTATAGATCTGGATAAGGTATGTGATCGGGTTGATAGAGATGCTTTGTGGAAGGTCTTAAGAATATGTGGTGTAGGAGGAAAGCTGCTAGAAGCAGGGAGAAGTTTTTATCAGAGGTGTAAGGCATGTGTACGAATTGGAAGAGATGAGAGTGAGTGATTCATATTGAAGGATGGACTGGTGCTGGGATGTGATATCCCCATGGCTGTTTATTATGTTTATGGATGGGGTAATAAGGAAGGTAATGCAAGAGTCTTGGATAGAGGGTTAAGCATGCAGCCTATAGGGGATGATGGGGCCGAGGAAGTGAGTTAGTTGTTGCATGATGATGGCACAATACTGGTGGCAGATTTAACAGAGAAAATGCAGTCGCTAGTTACTGAATTTGGAAAAGTGTGTGAAAAGAGGAAGTTGAGAGAGTAAATGTGAAGAAAAGCAAAGTTATTAGGTTTAGCAGAGTTGAGGGACAGGCTAGTTGGGGTGTTAGTGTGAATAAAGAAAATGTGGAGGAAGTGAGTGTTTTAGATACCTGGGAGTGGACATAGCATAGAATGGAAGCAAGGGAGCAAAAGTGAATCACAGGTGAGTGAGGGAGCAAAGGTTCTGGGAGCTTTGAAGAATGTGTGGAAAGAGAGGTCAGTATCTGGAAGGGCAAAAATGGGTATGTTTGAAGGTGCAGTAGTCCTAGCAATGTTGTATGGATGTTTGCCATTGACTATGGATGAGGCAGTGCAGAGAAGGGTGAATGCGTCTGAAATGAAATGGAGAACAATAGTTGGTGTGAGGTGGTTTGATCAAGTTAGTAATAAAAGGTGAGAGAGAGAGAGGAGTGGTAATGAAAAGTGTGGTTGAGAGAGTCAAAGATGGTATGCTGAAATGGTTTGGCATATGGAGAACAGGAATGAGTAGAAGTTGAGAAAAAAAAAGGAGATATGTGTCAAGTGGAGGGTACAAGGAGAAGGGGAAAAAACTGGAGATGGAAGGATGGAGTGAAAAAGATTTTAAGTGATTGCAGCCTGAACCTGCAGGAGGGTGAAAGGTGTTCACAGGATAGAGTGAACTGGAATGACGTTGTATAGAGGGGTTGAAGTGTTGTCAGTGGACCAAACCTGTGTGTGTGAAGTAGCCAAGGAAAACCATAGAAAGGTCTGTGGGCTGTGTTATGGACAAGGGGCTGTGGTTTTGATGTATTGCACATGACAGCTGGAGAATGGATGTGAGCGAATGCAGCAATTCTTCGTCTATTCTTGGCACTACAGAATGTGGGGAAGCAATGATCAATTGTGAAAAAAAATATACATACATGGGAAAATATAGATGCGATGAATTGGGAAGGATTACTTTCAGAATGATAACCAATTGCAAGGCAGAGAAGCTTGCAACAATGAAGGTTTTAGTAGGAGTAATGATCGAGAGAGACCAAAGATAGAGTGGGAAAAAGTAAACATCCATTAAGTAAAAATTATGGAACATCAAAAGACTTAAAAATGCAGATATTCCTTCATCACAACACGGATATATTAGGTATCTGGCAGTGACAGAGCAAAGCTTTAAGTCATGTAAGTGAATATGAATGAATTAATGGTAAAATTGAATATGGAAATCAAAATTAGATAATGCTATGGCTGTTTCTTGTTTTACCAAAGATGTGATATAGAAACTAATCTCTCACGAAGGAAACATTATGGCAAAGAAGGAAAGATAAGAAAGTTTCCTTTTGGAAAAACTAGTGGATGGGATATTTTTATAGTTCTCCAAAAGTCAAAATAAACCAGTAAAATTAATGAAATTAATGGAAACATATGATAGCAGTCAGTGGGAACTAATGTGATCAGACCAGTTTCATGAGTATTGATGGAAATTAATATGCTTGGAACAGTTTGTCGCTATGTTGGTGTTTGATGTCTGATGTCAGAGTGTATGTGTCTGGATCCTTACAACTTGACAGAAATTGGTTCTCCTCTTGACCCTTTGTTTACTTTAGATGTTTACCTGTCAGTGATAGCAACCCTCAGATGACGTATGTTACAGAAAGGGATTGATGAACAATAACTGCCAATAACAACCTTACAAAAAGTAGATGATAAATGATAACTGCACAGAATAGCCTTACTGAAAGTGATTGGTGAACAAAACAGTAATAAACAATAAATGTACAAAATCTTTAGAAATTTATTAATAAAAATAACTGAAAAAAACTTGAAAAGTTATTGATGAAGATTAACTGCATAAAACAACCTGACAAAAAGTTATTGATGAAAATGAATGCACAAAAAACTTAGTTTTTAATGAACAATAGGTTTAGAAACCTTAGAAAGTCAATGACGAACAATATCTTTCTTAAACTTTGGAAAGTTATTCATGAATGATAACTAAACAAAAGAATCTTACAGAAAGAAATTGAAGAACAATAACTGCTAAAAACGAGCTTCCAGAAAGTTATTGATAAACAATAACTACAAAAAAACCTTAGAATGTTAATGATGAACAGTAACTCAAAAATTTCAGAAAGTTATTGATGAACAATAACCGCACAAATCAACCATAAACAAAGTTATTGATGAACAACAATTGTACAAAAATTATAGAACGTTATCGATGAAAATTAACCTTGAAAAAACATAAGTTATCGATGGACATTTTGTGTATAAAACAACCCTTACAGAAAGTTATTCATAAGGATTAACTGCACAAAAACGCAGAAAGTTGTTGATGAACAATAACTTTCAAAAACCTAAGAGAGTTATTGATGAACAATATTTGAAAGATGTGAGAAAGTTATTGATGAACAATAATTGCACAAAACCTTAGAATGCTATTGAAGAACAATAACGGCACAAAACTATCTTACAGTAAGTTTCTGATGAACAACAACTGCACAAAAGAACTTTAAAAAACATTCCTGAACAATAATTACACAAAATAATCTTACTGAAAGTTATTGATGAACAATAACTGCACCAAAAACCTTAGAGTTATTGATGAACAATAAGTGCACAAAACCTTAGAAAATCATTGATGAAAAATAACGGCAAATAACCTTGGAAAGTTTTTAATGATTACTAAGAGCACAAAACAACCTTGCAGAAAGTTATTCATAAACAATAACTGCACAGAAACTTAGAAAGTCATTGAGGAACAATAACTTTCCAAAACATTAGAATGTTTTTGATGAACATCATCTTTCAAAAACATAAGAAAGCTATTGATGAACAAAAACTACCCAAAACAACCTTAGAGAAAGTATTGAAGAACGATAACTGCACAAAACAATCTTCCAGTATATTATTGTTGAACAAAAACTGCACAAGAGCCTTAGAATGTTAATGATCAACAGTAACTTTCAAAATTCTTGAAAGTTATCAATTAACAATCACTGCACAGAACAATCTTACAGATAGTCATTCATGGACACTAGCTGCACACAATTCTTAGAAGGTTATTTATAGACAATCATGTTGAAAAAACTTAGAAAGTTCTTGACGAAAAATAACTGCAAAATAGTTGGAAAGTTATCGATCAATAAATGTGCATAAACAACCTTACAGAGTTATTGAATAACAATAACTACACAAATACCGTAGAAAGTTATGGATGAACAGTAACTTTAAAAATCTTAGTGTTATTAATAAGCAATAACTGCACAAAACAACCTTACAAAAAGATGACGATGAATGATGAATGCACAAAATAAACTTACTTAAAGTTATTGATGAACAATACCTGCATAAAACAACCTAGCAGGAAGTGATTGATGAACAATAACAATAATAAACTTTACAGAAAGTTATTACTGAACAATAAATGTACAAAATCTTTGGAAATTTATTGATGAAAATAACTGGACAAATCTTCGAAAGTTATTGATGAATATTGAATGCATAAAAAACTAAAAAAAAATTTGTTGAAAAATAAATTCACAAAAAGCTTATACAGTTCTTCATGAACAATAATTTTTAACAACCTTACAAAGTCAATCATGAACAATATCTTTCTAAAACTTTAGAAAATTACTCATGAATAACTAAACAAAAAATCTTAAAGAAAAAAATTGAAGAACAATAACTGAAAAAAAGACATTACAGAAAGATATTGATAAACAATAACTACACAAAAACCTTAGAATATTAATGATGAACAACAACTTCGAAAATCTTAAGAGTTATTGATGAACAATTACTCCACAAAACAACCATACAGAAAGTTACTGATGAACAACAATTGCACAGAAACTATAAAACGTTATTGATGAAAAATAACTGGAAAAAAAATGAAAAGTTATTGAAGGATATTGAGTGCATAAAACAACCTTATAGATAGTTATTCGTAAACAGTAACTACACAAAAAACGTAGAAAGTCATTAATGAACAATAACTTTCAAAAACCTAAGAGTTATTGATGAACAATACCTGAAAATATTGAAAAGTTATTCGTGAACAATAATTGCACGAAACAACCTTACAGAAAGTTATTGAAGAACAATAATGGCACAAAACGACCTTACAGAAAGTTT
>JAUTXX010137718.1:4422-15889 GCA_032273605.1 Panulirus laevicauda | reverse complement strand
GGGCTTAGATGAAGATAGGGAGCTGTGGTTTCGGTGCATTACACATGACAGCTAGAGACTGAGTGTGAACAAATGTGGTCGTTTTGTCTGTATTCCTAGCGCTGCCTAGCTGAAGCAGGGGACAGTGATGCTGTTTTCCTGTGGGGCGGGGTAGCAAATGGATGAAGGCAAGCAAGTATGAACATTTACATGTGTATGTATGTATTGTCTGCATATGTATATGTTGATATGTATATGTATGCATATGTGCGTATGTGGGAACTTGTGTATATATACGTGTATATGAGCGGATGGGCCATTCTTCGTCTGTTTCCTGGTGCTCCATTCCTGACGTGGGAAACAGCAATTATGTAGATAAAAAGAAATTAAATTATACTTGATTGCCATTTCCCACGTCAGCAAGGTATATATATAACAGTAATGAGATGGTCTTGATTAGGGCATTTAGTTGCCTGTGCAGTCTCAGCCAGATTAGAAAAATATGACTTGGGTAGGATCTGGAGAAAACCTGATGAGGACTTTGGGAAGATTTGATGAGACACTGGGAAGATTTAGGGAGAACCTGGAGAAAACTTGAAGACCTCAGAAGAATGTGGAGAAAATTTAGGAGACTAGGGAAAGACTTGATGAAGAATTGAGGACGATATAGGAAAGACTTGGAGAAGTTTTTAGGAAGATCTGTTTGTTTCTATTCCCTCATGGCTGAACTGTAGCATCTAGAAGTCCCACATTTTGGGTGTGCATTATTCAAAATATAGCCAAGGTTTTAGCAACCACACATTGGCCTTTATGGTCCTTTTTAGACCACCAAAAGCCACCATATTTTCCCAGGCAATACCAGGTATTTTCCTAATGATAGAATGAATGTAAAATATAATCATACCAACAGAAAATTATTGACGTGTGATGGGAATACTGTCCACTGTTAGCAACGATAGCTTGCTTGTGGATATTACAAGGCTTATTTTACTTCTATAAAGATTATTTTATTCTATATGGGAAAACTGCTTTTTACGTAAGAAAAAAAGTCATACAGGCCTGGAGAGAGAAATTGATTTTAAAGTTAGAGGGTTGAAATTACCATCTAACAATAGTTTCTTAAGTTATAGAAAGTCTGTTACTAATGATTAATCCCATCCTTCTTTTAACTTCTCTTTCCTCATTTGCTATTGTGTTCTCTTTGGGAAAGGGTAGATTTAACTCCATCATCTCACTATGTGTTTTGTTAACTCTGATAGTGTGTGTATGTGATTACATCAGTGTGTATTACAGGGAATGTGTTTTAATTAGTCACAGCCTCATCTCTTAGGCATTTCATTGTCAGACATCATAAATTTCTCCATATCTTTATTTACAGTTTCACTACTTAACTCATCCCATCCAACATCCACATAAACTCTTATCGCAGAAATGCCTTTTCAGATCTTTTTTTAATTTGTTTTTACTTAGTTAATGTAGTTTCTTGTTTTGTTGAGTGAGGGCAATTGTCCATTTAAGATGTTGGGATGATGCATGTTGGATTTGTGTCTGGGGTTAAGAAGTTGCCTGAAGACTTTTGTAGAGGTGCAGACATTCTCTTCTTGGTGAGCCTTTGTGCCAATAGTGTAATGCAGTGTTGCACGTTTAGTGTTGCATCTCTGGTGTCAGGGTGTTGTGATGTGACTGGAAGATCATCTACATATGCGTGGACATTCACACTGTGGTCTGTAAGAGATAATGGGAAGCCCTGTAGGAGAGATTTATTATCCATTCTAGAGTTTAAAGGTTTTAGAGGCAAAGCATTTGTGAGTGACTGTGGCATAGTGGCCAGCTATACGGTTTGCCATCCACTTTTAGTTGTTGAGGGAGATATTAAGTATCTAGTGGGTGATGATATGTTAGGGGACAATTTTAGATACATTATTAATGTCATTTGTCACAAGTAGAGTGTGGGAGTGTAGTTGTGGTTGGTTGAAGCCAATTAGGATATGTTGGAATGATAGTAGAGTCATTGAGTCGAGAATCATGTTGTGTAGGGGAGAGTGGGAAATTTGTTTCAGTTTGTATTGGATCAGTTTTTCAAAGAGTTTTGTTGCTAAAGACATAAGTGATGTGGAGTGGTAAGAAGAGTGAGAATTGGAAGGTTTATAGGATTGGTACTGTGTTGACAGGCTTCCAGATGTCAGGAATTCTCTTCGTCAGCTTGGAGTGGTTGACAGTATCTGTCAGTTCTTGGATTACAGTTGGACCAAAGTGTTTTATGTGGAAGTTTGACATGTTGTCAAGGCCTGTTGCTGAAGTCTTTTAGGTTTTGATTACATTGTACATATGTATCAGTGGGAATGAAGGATGGTTGAGCAGGTTTTTCTGGATGGATTTTGTGTAGATTTTTCCTGTTGAGGAAGTGGTTGGTTTATAGCTGATTTTTTGATGGAGTTTCATGTGTTTTTTGTGTTCTATGGGAGAAGGAATGTCTTTGGATTGGGTCACAAGAGCATCATTGGTGGGGTTTTGGTTGGTGCAGGAAGTATTGATCTTTATAGTGCACTAGAACTGGTTGCTGTGGGTTTTGTTGAGGAATGGCTAGTGTTCTGTTTGCCAGTTAGTGATTAGGTTAGTAATGATGCTGTTTAGTCTGAATTTTGTTGTGATTTATATTGATGGTGAGTGGTTTTGACTGAACTGATTGCTTTATGAGTTTTTCAATTTGTGGGGAGAAGATTGTGTTAATTTTCTTTTTATGTTCTTGTAGTATGTGCTTTTTGCTGGCTTGGTTTGTGATGTTTATGTAGTATAAGATAGCATGATATAGGAATAGGAGATGTCGACATGCTTATTTTGTTTAGAGAATGCAGCCCATGTGGAACAGGCCCATCCTCCTCTGTAAGTACTTTCCAAAACAAGTCTCAATCATAACAAAATATTTTATAGTGATGCATGGAGTAAAAGAAACAAAATTTGGGAGTATTGGTTAGATGTTAAGAAGAGACTTTGTAGCCGAATACACATTTCCAGAAAACATTCTGTGTAACAGTGATAGGGGAAGTATAGGCGGCAGTAATGCCTAGCTCTTTGTTCAAGCTCACCGTAATCATATGATACAATTTATTGAAACGATAATATCGACTTCATTTTTGTAGATATCAAAGACAAGTTTCATGAGAGAATAACAGTAGGACTAGTCTACAGGCCCCTTGCACAGACATCAGAAGTAGATGAAAGGTATTTATAATGAACACAATGCAGTCATAGTGCACCATACTGGTATCTAAGTGGGGTAAATCCTGTTTTAGTAGGTCTGGGTGCAGACTGTACATAAATTTGCTTGATAGTGCCTGGATACATTTAGGTGAGAAACCTACTCACAGCAAGAACACTTTAGATTTAGTTTTAGATACAATCAAGGATCTTGTCAATAATTTTGAAGCTGGAGAAGAGTTTGGTATGGGCGATCACTGACAAATTACTTTTGGGGTGACTTTCACCACTCAATGTGATACTGGTCTGCATGAAAGGTGCAGGAAAGCACCATGTTTTTTCATGCAAATTGTATTGCTCTTGACAGGCAAATCTCCAATGATATTGTCAATGAAAACTATATGGCTATAGCTTGGAAAAGCTTCTTTAAATCTTTCAAAATGGTTGAGAAAATATATTCGCCTGTGTGTTGTAGACAGTCTTTCTCCAAAATGAAGCCAAAAATGGTGGATCAAATGAGTTATTGTTTAAGTAAGCAGCATATAAGAAACTCAGAGAGACTAGTAACTAACTTGAGATAGTACTGTAAATTACAAAACTTGCTCAGAGAAAATAAGAGATTGAAACATTGTAGTTAATGTTGGTATGAAGCATATGATGCAGAAACCATCAAAGGAAACCCAAAGGAGTTATATAGTTATGTTAGAAGCAAGGGAGACATTAACCAGTCACTTGGTCCATTAATTATTGAAAACACTGACTTAGCTCTAGACAACTAAGCCATGGCAAAAATCTTGTGTTTGATTTTGTGCCTATTTATGATTGAAGACACAGCTCATGTCCCAAATCCAGTTCCTGTGCTGAGGGGAATATGTTTTGCAACATACTGACATACAAGGTGAAGATATACTATCGGCAATAGATAGACTGAAAGTACATTAAATGGTAGGCCCAGATAAGTGTTATCCAAAAACAAGTAAAGAGGCTAAAAATGAGATGATTAAGCCCTAGACTGCTCTTTTCAAAAAGTCACTTGTAGTGGGGGAAGTTTTAGAAGAGTGTAAGTTTGTCAGTGTAACACAGACATTCAAAAAAGTTAGTAAGGCACTGTCCAGAAATTATCCAGTTAGCTTAATGTCTGTAGTTTGGGACAGAATTGCAAAGTGTATACAAGACTGCTGCTTAACAAATGATTTCTAGCTTGGTTTCTTATGAAATTGCTTATGTCAGACAAATCTACTTGATTTCTTTTATAGTATAATAAGCATGCACATTGAAAGTAAAACAGTTGATGTCATCTATTTAACACATTACCCAAGTATTGGGTAGAGCAAGATTGCTTGTTGGTGCATGAGTGTCTCAATAACAGATATTTACTGATCTCATAAAATAAGGAGTCAAAGGTTTCACAATGCCAATTTTCATCCTACTGAAGTGTTTCTACACTAAAAAGGTTCAAAGAAAACATTGTTAATGGGTTTTGTCCACAATGTAATTCAAAAAACTGGGGAATTATTTAGATTTATTTCAATGGTTTTGTAGAAATTATACAATTTCTTAAAAAAGATCAGAATCACATTGACTTCAGATGCTTTAGAACTAAACAAACAGTCCTTCCAATAACAATTTTACAAGTGAGGATTCCCTTACTTGCATTGTTTTAACTGTTTACATTGTCTGTCTTTCATTGAAACATGGGATGCAGAGATGAGGGATGCCATTACATTGGTTGCATTACATTGAGACCTTTCTCACCTGGTGCTAATTTGAATCCTTTGTTAAGAGAAATCTCTTAGCAACCATGATATCTCTTCCTTGATACTGTCTTGGATTCATCTGATGCAGAAAGTGTGATACGTCCTTGTTCATGTGATATTAGAAGGACTTCTTCCAGTCTTGATTTTTTCTTTTTGTGGATTTCGTATAATTCTCTTGACTTTGATTGGCTTTATGGTACAAAACCCATAGATTTATTTTGGTTGTTCCAGGAATAAGTTCAAAGGCAATCTTCCTCAGCAATTTCTTATGATTCTGAATTGGAGAATAGTAGATGGTCAACTGATAAAACATATCTACTCCCTTCTCTGCATTGTTGTATGCAAGAACACAATTTGGTTTAAGATTTTTTTATTTATTCATTTATTTATTTTATTTTTTCTTTGGATACCAGCCCATCACCTTGTTCTGCCACGCTTGGAATCAGTATAACACTCCTTTTGTCCTAATTGTGTAGCATGACACCATGACTATTTCGTAATGCTTAGGAAGATACTGCCAAACACTGGCTCTTCCTATGAACATTATCATGCTTTCATCAGTAATGACATCAGGACGTGGTTTATGATCATCCTCAGAGAAAGTGAGGAAATTGACCAAAGGCCTGATCTTGTACAATTATCTTGAGGATGATATGCTGCAGTATTGTCACAAAAATGAAGAAATCTGAGCAGTAGCTCAAATCATTCCCTTGTCGTTATTTTGGGCACAAAAAGATTCATTAATATAAAGCTTACTTTTAGACCTGTGCATTGAAATTTCTTGCTTAGTTGCTAATCCCATGTATATAACCACTCTAAAAAAGTTCGTTATCTCATCACAAGAAGTTTCTTTACATGCATTCATTTGTGATCTACTAACAAGCTGGGTTGATTTTGTTATTTGTTGAGCCTATCTATTGGTCTCTCTCACCGTCAACTGTACGATTTCTTCTGAAAGAAGCAATATATACACATGGATAGGCCAGGTTTTGTCAGCATCAGTTGCATGTTGAGGAACAAAAATAATTTTTTTACCAGTAAAAATTAATGATAATGGCATAAACTGAACTGACCCCCTCTGTCTGACTGGACTTGGATACCATTCTTATTGTAAAAGCTTCCATGCCATGGTCTTCTGAAGAAGAATCACTGTCTTTGTTATCAGTAGAATATCCATCAGTCTTGATGGTAAAGCCATCATCTGATGTATTACTAGAAGCATTCTCCTTGGTGGCTTTGATAGATACGTTTAAGAATAGGCTTGATAGATGTTTCATTTCAGGTCCATAACAAACATTATTCGCACCTTCATGGTTATGTGAAAAGAATGCTTGTTTTTCCTTTTTGAAGTATCTGTATGCCTTTCTACTCATCCCACACAAATTTGTGAGTTTCTAACATCTACTTCTGCAAACAACCTTGAAAGGACCCAGTGGTCTGTTGCTGTTTCAGCTCCTTTGCATTCTTGGTATGTTAAGGAGAGCATAGTGAGGTATTTTGCAGATGACATGAGAGTAAATAAAACATGAGAAACAAAATGAGACCAAGAAAAACTACAAAAAGACCTGGATATAAGTTACAGAATATTTGGCCTAAGAGAACCTAACAGAAGGGATGAAGGGATATTTGAACAAATGAATAATGGATTTCTGTAAGGGCCTTACAGAAAAGAATTAGTGAAGACAATGTTGAAGACAGGTTTTATTATGAGAAACATGAATTCAAAGAGCTCATTGAAAATGTACTACTTTTAAGCCAATTAATGAGTGGTATGGTACTGAAAACTTTTGCAAGAAAAAGAAAGCCAATGCTCAAACTGAAAATGCTCAGCTTATTCACCAGAAGCAAAATGGAATTCTGTTGTGTTTTGTAGTCTTCAGTTAAACAGAAAAATAAACCAATTTGTGAAGAATACATGAACACCTCACGTGCAAAATTGATGGTCTGGAGCTTAGGAACTACCATGAGAGGTTAACAGAACTTGAACTCTACAGTTTAGAAAGAGTAAGGGACAAGTACATGGTGATATATGAATGACAGGAAACTGAGGGCATAAAGGCATGTTCACAGAGGAAAAAGACAAAGTACAGATTAGGCAAGGTAAAAAAAATATGAGTGTAGATGAAAGAGGGTATGATTTATATAGGAAATGATGATTAGGGCACAGAGAATGAGACAATTGACTGTAAATGTAAACAAGAGAAGTATAAAAAAAATATTATTGAGACGAGTGAAAGACGAAGTATATGTGCATATGAAAGTAATGAAAGTTTGATGAATTAAAAGCACAGTAAACAGAAAGTGGAGGAAATGAAGAGATGCCGGTAAATAGAATGAAAGATAGTAATATGTTCAGAGAGTATTGAAGTGGCAGCAGCAAACACTTTGATGAAAATTCACATAACCACCCAAAATGGAAGAATGTGGTTATGCTCAACCAGAAATTTGTGACAAATATGACAAATATCACAAAACTTAGGCCTCACAGATAGTTGCTTTTATGATGTAAATGAATAAGAGTGGGGTATGAGGAAAGTACAAGATTTGAAATTGAGAGCAGTGAAAGTGCAGAGAGAAGGGAAATGATGATCAACATAGAGATGGAAATAGACCTGCAGAATGATTCAGTTAGAGATGAGAACTGTTTCATAAAACATGGAAGGAAATACTTGAATCAAACAAATGGAGAAAAATGGAAACCAGCAGAGACACCACACAAAAAGATAACCATGAAAGGCTGACAAATGAAGATAGAACTGTATTTCATCATTGAATAGAAAAGCCATTTGGAATGGTGACATTAACCAGTATTGGCATGAGTATGAAACACACTGAACTAATTGAAATGAGTCATAACAATTAATAGGCAGATTTTGGTAACAGCAGAAGCCTGCCAAACCAGTGAAACTTATTTATTGGTGAAGCAGATATGGAAAGTCCTAGCAGAAATAGGAGTGGGAAAGCATTGAAAACACACAACATGACTGAGACAAAGAATGCCCCTATGGAAAACAGAAATGAACTAACCTCTCATGAAAAGTTAAATGGACTGGATGAGGACACAACTGAAAACCAGCTGAGGACAAATAAAGGAGCAGAGAATCCTTGGAAGATAAAGTATGTACACATACAAATATAATCAGAGAACTGTTGAATCAAAGTGAATTACTTGAATGAATACACTTGGGATAACAACACAGTGCTAATCAACACAACAGAAACTTGGCTTGAAGAAAAAGTGAAAGATAAAACAAATTTGCAACAATTTGAAATGTTCAGATCAGATAGAATGAGACTGAAACAGGAAGATGTAACAGTGTTTGCCCATGATAAGCCAAAAGGAAAGTAGATAATAAAGATGAGTTACATTGAATGTGAGTTCATTATAGTGAGCATTTCAACCTTATACACAGTAGGTCTTGTATCATACATACCACCAAAAACCAAGCTAAATTACATTAACAGAATATTTATTAAGGTTAGAAAAATATTAAGGGTTTTGGAGAAACTTGATCTGATAATTGTATGGGCTGATGACTATAATTTCCAAGTTATTGATTGACAGGAAAGGGAAGTAGATTATGGATGTTGATGTAAATACAAAGAAAAGATCAATGGATCAGCAGACATTAGAGAACTTTTCCAAAGACTGATTAATCTGTGTGACTCATTCACCCTTGTACTGTACAAGGAAACCACAGACCGACAAGAGGGAACAGGATAGCAGATCTTTTTTGTATAACATAGCACTGTTTTGAAGTGTATAAATGAATGATACAGTGGAAATAAGTGAGTGTGAAATTGATACAGCAACAGAGGACAACTGTAGATTGAGTGACATCAATAAATTAAACTTGAGACATTATTGAAAGCATTTTAAACTCATGTTGGAGTGGGATCTTCAGAGATCTATCTGTCTATTTATCTATCCATAATAACAGTTACACACTCAGAAATTTACTATGAGAAAATGCAGCAAAAAAATGTTGAGCTTGTGCCAAAGAAAAAGAATGCAAGATGGAAAATATCAAGAGACAGAAAATTGTGAATGAATAGAAAAGGAACATGGTAAAAGAGGAAATGGTTAGCAATTAAAGTGGCATGACTACGAGTTTGAAGAGAAGATGAAGAATGTAGAAGCAGAAGTAATGAAAGACCACAGAAGAGAACAGAGCATGAATGAAGAGAGTTTCACAGAACATGCAAAAGAATCCAGAGTATGACTTATGAAATTTGGATTTGTAAAGTTAGGAAACCTATAAAACTTGGATGATTTCAGGGCTGGGGACATAATGCCAAAACTCAGATAATTCTCAAAATATGGAAATTTGGTATGCCTGTGAGTGACAGGCTTATCAGTCTTATAAGCTTATCATTATAGTATACTGTATTTATGTACCACATTCATTATTTCTCTGTTGATTTGATTATTTTGGCTTTTGCATTACCATATCATTATATGGTAATGCAAAAGCCAAAATATTTGTTTACACAATGCACATGTAGAAAAGTATTTTTCCGTATGGGGTGGATGAATTTCAAAACTAGAATGTCCTGCTTAGGTCACTGCACCTAAAGAGGTACAGAGAGCTCATAGAGAAGGTCCAGAGAAGGGCAACAAAGATGAATAAAGAGAACTAAGTTACAGTGAAAGGCTGGAGGTTTTAGATTTACCATCTTGGAAGAGAAGAGTATGGGAGTATGGAGTGATCTAATGATGCCCTTTAAGTTTTAAAAGAGATCAGTGATATGGATAGTAAACAGTTTTTCAAGAGATTTAGGGATAGAGCAATCAGAGGGCAGAATTAATGAAGAAATGTGCCATAAACTATGTAAAGAAATACTTTTATAGTATATAAGTGGTGATTAAATGGAATAGTGACTGAGGACATGGTTAATGCTGTCATCAAACATAAATTTAAGAGATTGTATGATAATAGGGAATGTTCAAGAGATGGGGCCTCATGAGTGAAATATATCTTCCTCCCTATACATTACAAAGATAAACTTGAAAAGTGCTTTTTCATATGGTCGCTAACAAACTAAGTGGGAGTAAACAAATAAGATAATGCATAAACACTGCTCAAGGAAATTTGAGGAATGGAACACAATGTTTTACCATAAAAGGCTGAAAGAACTGGAATTTTATAGCCAAGAAAGAAGAAGAGAATGATTCTTTATGTATGGCAACAGATTTAAGGTATAAAGGAAAATATACTTAACCTGAAAGCCTTCCAGCAAGAACACCATGAAACATACCAAAAACATCTCCTGCCATGGTATGTAAAGGCCTAAGACTAAAGTTCAAACAGCTGTTTGATATGCTACTGGGAGAAATATATGTCCATGGAACAGCTACAGAAACATATGAATGAAAACTTGAACATGTGGTTCAAAAAAGTCCCAGATAGACAAAGAATAGATAATCATGTAATTTAGATGACAGTAGAGAGGAACATTATTATTCATCAAATGTAATGTGCTGTGAGCTCTATCCCTGCCATCATTGCATTGTCTCATAAGTTGGTAGGTACACTCTTTCTCTCTCTCCCCTGTTGTTGCTATACAGTTACTAACCCCATTATCATGTACTTTACAGTACCTCTTGTCACATCATTTCATGTGCTGATTTTGAAATCCCATCTCGGATAATTCTCACAAGGAAATTCTTTGAATATTAACACCCTCTTCCATCAGTTTTTAACAGCATCATTAATGGTCTAGTAAGTATTTCTGCTCATTCCTTGAGTACTCAGGGCAAGATTTCATGTGGGTCCTGTACCTTATGAAGTAAGGTCTTTCAGTATTGTGATTATATCATGTCTGATAATTCTCAACATTTTCCTTGGTGATTTCCCCATCTTATCAATCGAGTGTTTGGGTAATGTGTTCTCCAATGTGAAAACACTTCGGAATTTTGAGTCAGGCTAATCACACAATTAATTTTTTGATTGCATGATCTTTTTCCTTTCAGTCCTTTTGTCTTATTATTTGTTTCTCAGCCAGTAAGCTGCCCCCTTTGAGATTATTGAACTGCCTTAGATTAAGTTAACCCCACCCTCATGTTTCTTTCAAAAATTTTTCTCTAGTATGTGTGTGTCTATGTTTGATTGATTATTTTGTGTATTACAGGGAAAGTTTTACTTTCCTAGGTTGTGTGTATGTTTGTAGTTATGTGTATCATTGTTTCCGAATGTTACTGTGTCCTAATTATTCTTCTATGAGATGTTAAGGATTTTCAGTGTATTACAAATGTGAAATTTTATTAGTCATAAGTAAATCCTTTGTTCGTTTTTGAACTGAGAATATGATGGATTAACCTCATTATATTTAGTGGTTGTGTTTTTTGCAGAGTTTTATCTGCTTGTCTTTAAATCTTTGTTTACCATTAAGTGAGAATTCCTAAAATTGCAAAGAAAATTGACTTAGCAGCTTGTCATATTTGGTCCTCTTACTAAGGTATTGTGGTAACTTATGATACTGTACTATGTCACTATTTCAAGAACTGAAATCAAATCTCTTCTCTTCTCCTG
>JAUTXX010137608.1:0-15890 GCA_032273605.1 Panulirus laevicauda | reverse complement strand
TCATGCTTTGTAGTTTATCTCCCCTAGACCTGATATACCCAGGACTGTTTCCCCTACATTTCTTACATTCCAAAGCTCTTCAAAGTGTTTAATTATAGCTCCATACATTTTTTTTTTTTTGCTGTGTTAGCAATTCAAAAAGCTACCTTTCTAAAAAGCCTTCTAATAATGGCAGTTGTGTTTGCAGCTAATACAAAAACTGGTATAAAGGGTTACAGTGATGGTGAAGTATGGATTTCTGTTTTCACTTTCTCCAGAACAGAACAAATTACACGAAAAGGCAGTTTTTAACTTGAATCTGGTTACTTCAGGTTTCAACTCCTACGAGGACTGGAGTTTTGTCATAGCAGAAATGTACTTCATCGTGACCTCAAACCTCAGAATCTACTCATAAATAAGGTATGGTCATGTATATTAGGAGACGTAAATCTATCCTATCCCACCCTACCCTTGATTTTTAAGTGCATGTTAGTCTCTGAGAAGTCCTATTGGATGTGAAATTTTATAAATATAAATTCTATCCATTTAATGTGCATCCAGTGACCCTGATATGTTCCTTAACTCTCTGCTGCCCAATTTTTGATAAGTGCAGTTTCTGAAATTAAGAATGTGAGATTTGTACAACCCTGACAATGATTGTGTGAAGAGAATACATAACTATGAGTACCTATGACAAAATATTGCAATTAGGCAGAGCCATTGTGTAGCTGTCACTATGCATCCTGCTTTTTTCACAATCTTTTTTTCCTTCTGTCACACACATTGCAAAACTAGTCTTCTTTTAAAGGTTGAAGTATTCACTCCTTGCATACCTAATGTCACTGGGACAAATTATGAGGGGCATCTTTGTTTTTTTTTGCTGGGCACTTTAATATTTTTGTTTGAAGCTTTCTAGATATATTCCAGAAAGTTTTATAGATTTAATTACTCATTTTCTTCCAAACTGTGATTTTAATCCTTGGATGGATGTTTTCTAAAGTTTTCTAGTCTACTTTCATGCAGATATTATCACATGTCTCCTCTTCTTTCGAGACTCAATATTTCAAGTTCTTTCAATCTTTCATGATATTTCACGGGTTTCGCTCCTTCAGCTTTACCAGTTAAATGTTTGTGTTTTCTCTCGAGCTTTATTAACTTAGGCATACTTAATTGGTGAACGTATAGCGTGATAGTATTCAAGTTTCCTTTCTTACATACACTTTGAGCTTTTTCATCATCAGCCTTCTGAATCTCAGTGAAACATTTAAGAAGATACCTAGAAATCTGATTTTCCTCACTCACATTCTCTTTTCATATTGGCTCTTGTAAAGCACCACTGTTATGTTGTTGATCATTACATGACATGTATTTTCTTCCATTGAGCTCCATCAACTCTTCTGCCCTTTTATATAGTACATTTCAATCTCTGCATTTTTTCTTTACTTTCTGATTCTGAAATCACAATCAACAATTTATACAAAACAAGGCTGTATCTTTACATAGATCCGAAACAAAGTTAAAGTTTTTATAGTCAAGTGTAAAAAGGCGGCAAACACAACTTAGCCATGGTAAGTAGAAAAGATTTTTCTGTTTATTTTTCATTTCTTAACGAAGAATCATATTCTCTATGTTATCATTCGTGCTAACAACATTACAGTTTATCATTCATACTAACAACAATACAGTTTTCCAAAAGTCAATGTACTGCAGTTGTATTCTAGGGAGTACCCTACCATGTGATCTATCGTCATACAAATGGAATTAATGTGACAATTCCACTTCAGTCACATAGAAATGGCTATAAACAATGAAATTATCTCAAATTTTTACCAGTGGAAATTGAACCAAAGTTATCAAAATATTCAAAGGCAATAAACCCATGTGGAGATGGCTGTCTTCATAACAGTTAAGACATTTAAAATGCAGGCACCATCCGTAGGCATTCAAATAAAAGCCTTCAATTAAGTTTGTGGTAAGTATGGTACAGTATACCTTATAATATAATGTTTTCTCAGCATGCAGTGCCATTATTTCTTATATCAAAATAAGCCAACAAATGTGTATAATGATTTGCACCAACACAGATATGTTTTCTTTATATCATGTAGGGATCCCCAGCTTAGTGCTGATGTTCCTGGAAAAGCGTTGCTATACAAAGAGTCATTAAACAAGCAATGAAAACACACCATATACTCCGAAGCACTAATTTCCCATACCTAACCCCTATGCATGCAAAAATTTGTACTAAGAACAACTTGCCACACAGTCGTATTTTCTACTTTAAGCAATATTTACTGAAAACTTGCCAGAAAATGTGGTGATGAGGGCATGAGGTGGTGGTGGAGTGGGATGGGGCAGTGCGAATCACTGATAGGGAGGAACACTACATTTATCTGTCACCTCCTGAATTCTCTGATTCAGTAGTTTAGTTGGAGGTGGACGAGAGGTTTTCAGAAGCCTTTTGAAAAAGCTGTCCCATGTTAGCTGTGTGGAAAATCTCCTTCTATCTATAAATTTTTTTAGACCCGTGAAATATCTGTCAGCCCTCTACAGTTTCAAGGTATGTTTGTGGTTGGGATTCACAACATTAATGTGTGCCATAAGCTTATTTGGTTGACCTTTTCTATATATTGTTTGTATATTGCCAAAAGCCAGGGGGATGTTTCTGCCCTTTCCTCATTTTTTTTTTTTTTTAACTCCAGCTGCATTATTTTTAAAATCTCTCACAATTGCAAAGGGTAGCATGTTGTTATAGAAGTTTGTACCCTAATTCTCAATTGTCATAATGAGAATTTTTCCTGGAAGGCTCCGTTATCTGTTTCTGATGCTATATAACTAAGGCAGTAGAGGAAAGCAGGTATGAAAACAAATATATTCAAGCGTAATCTGCTTTTCATTTTACTTATTTCTAATATGACAAGGAATGTATAGCTTCTGTGTTTGCAACAGCTTGTAAGTACAATTTCCTTTCATTGTAGAATGGTGAGTTGAAATTAGCTGATTTTGGCCTGGCGCGAGCATTTGGAATTCCCGTAAGATGCTACTCTGCAGAAGTGGTTACTCTGTGGTACCGACCCCCAGATGTTTTGTTTGGGGCCAAACTTTATAACACATCAATTGATATGTGGTCTGCCGGATGTATATTTGCTGGTAGGTGTTGTATGGTCTGTGAGTTCAGAAAGTATCTAAAATGTACTGGTTATGTATATTTACTGGACCTCTGGCTGTATATATTACCATATTGCTTTCTTTCGTCTGTTTCCATGCACTACCTCGCTAATGCAGGAGATAGCATCAAAGTATAATAAATAAATATATAATTGCTGGAAGGTATAGTATTGTATTAATTTCTCAGCAGCTAATTCTAATATCACAGAACTGGCAAATGCTGGACGCCCACTCTTCCCAGGAAGTGATGTAGATGACCAAGTGAAGCGCATATTCAAACTGTTGGGGACCCCCACAGAAGAAACATGGCCTGGGATGACCTCACTGCCTGACTACAAATCATTTCCTCTATATCAACCCACTATGACCTTGGCACAAGTTTGTCCTAAGCTCAGCAGTAAGGGGAGAGATTTACTACAGGTAAGCTAAGATCACTAGATACTGTAACAGTTTATTACATGTGAGCTTATTCATAAAATTGATAAAATGATGGGTGTTACGAACAGGCTACTTTATAATGCAACCCTTGAACGTTGAATAAGCATATAATTGATAATGTGATGGGTGTTACGAACAGGCTACTTTATAATGCAATCCTTGAAAGTTGAATAAACATATAATTGATAACGTGATGGGTGTTACGAACAGGCTACTTTATAGTGCAATCCTTGAAAGTTGAATAAGTTTTTTAGAAATTTAATTTTTGAAGCATATTATAAACTGAATCTGTGCCAAAGGGCCTCCTTATTTTGGCAGGAACATGTGCGTATACAGTTACTGATACAGTCAGGCAGAGATTAGGCATGGTTCTGTTTAGATTAACAAAGACTTCATTGCTCTGAAAGATGCCACTCTAGCATGCTAGATACAGTATAAATAGATATTAATGAAAATCTGTTACTGCATCTGTTTAAGAGATACTAAGATCAACCAAGGATTGGACACCATGCGACGCACATACCACCCGTATGATATCTAAAAAGCACACCAGATACATTCTCAGCCATTTACCACACCATCATCAAACCAACCGGGTGCTCTTTAAAAGAAGCGCCCTCATTTTGTCTCTGTTGCAGCAGCCTATTCTACAAACTTGGTCATCCCTGTCCTTTGCCAGCGAGCAGGGTGAAGGACCATTATTTGGTAGATTTAATTTCACAAAATCAATGCACTTCACCCACTCAATGTAAGTGGCAGTAAAGTATATGATGATATCGAAATTTCTCTATGAGCCTCAGGAAATTTCTGAGAACGCTTCCTTGAAACAGAAAGCATCCACTTTGGTGTAAAAATAGGCTTCTTCCCTCACATATTTCTTGTTTGTTCCTCACTTTTACAGTCTTAAGGATTTTGCTGTATGTCATACGATGCTCTACTTATGCAACATCAATCTCAGAAAGAAAACTCTTTTTCAGCGACTACTCATCTGCAATCCTGCAGTACGAATGAGTGCAGAAGATGCCATGGCACATGCTTACTTTGCTGATCTCTCCCCATCTATCCGCAACGTATAGAGAAAATGGTGATCATCTGCTTGATCAGTGAGAATATGAACAAAGCCTGATCATATAAATGTTTGTGTGAAATAATGTTGAAAAGTGTGTGTACAGTGTATGAGAAGGCAATAGATTTATAGAGTTTTCCACTTCTAACCAGTAAGAAAAAGACAGTTTTCTAAAATACATATATTATTCATTATAAGGAAATTTCTGTGATGGGGATTAACCTGTTTTATATGAATTAACCAGTGTAACTTGTTCTCATTAACACAGGTGGTTACAGCTAAGGAGATTTAGGATAGTATGTGAACCTGGATGTTCACTCAAATGTCTCAGGCCTCATCTTGTAAAATAATCCTCAATGTGCTTTCAGAAATGGAAAAGAAAATTTTTACAGCAAGACACCCTCTCATCCATGTCCCTTTTTTACGCTACGAATGGAGTAGTCTGTAAAAATTTTATAGTTTCTCCCCATTTCATTTTGCTTGTAGCAAGACATGCATTGGATGTTTAAACCCTGTATGTACTGTGAGTGACAGTGAAATCTTCAGGGAATGCAATGATCCGCATTTCTGTCGACAGAGGTGTAGAGTTTACCATATCTCTGCCAATTATTTCACTCAAACAGTAAATATTATGTCTGGCGGTATTGTCAGTGGGATGATAAATATGCGCCTGTCTTTGTTAAACAAGAGCAGCTTTTACAATAGTTTTTCAAAGGATATGGTGGATGGGTTAGTATCATAATTAAGACAGAGGATTATCACAGTCAGTGGAAGAGCAGAGTTGGTGAGCCACTATGGTTACAGTTAACTGATCTTTACTGTTTGCAAATGAGAATTAGCAGCTGGTAGACTAAAGTGTCATCACTGTTAGTTTGAGAATATTTCTGAAAGGAGAGGAGAGCTGGTATCTCATTCTTGCTGTTAAAAAAATAGGTTTTGTTTCAGTATTGTCAGTCAGAAAGCAGTATGTTTATCTTTATATTTCATAAGTTGTTTCTCTACATTTAGAAAATATTAAAGATTTTTTTTTATTGATGATCCCTAAATCTTTGATCATCTAATAAGGCAAATACACTGCCTAGGCTCTAACATTTTCAGAGGTTTGTTTGCAAATGGTTTTGCTGTCACACAACTGAAGAATTTTTAGTTTCACTGCTTTGAAGGATTATCAAAATTCAGTCGCTGCCCTTTTGTCTAAAGTACTGTACCATGTGGCTAAAGATCTGCTTACTTTCCACCAATAGCACTTTTTTGTATGCTGTCCTTTTCAGAAATGTTAAAGTGATTATTAACTAACTGGGCAAGGGAATCAAGAGGGTACGAACAAAAGGGATAATAACAAAAGGAAGAGCCAAGAAAAAAAAAAAAGGAAGGGGGGGGAGGGGTTTAAAGGAATATTTAGAAAATCTTGAAATATCCAACATGCCACAAAGTGGGACTACATTTGTGGTACAAAGCAAGAGAGAGATTGAAAAAATTTCACCATATTAGGGGGCATTTTATTTCCCCCCACGGTTGTGCTTCCATGGGCTATATGATTGCCCCTTAGGTATCTTATTTTCACCTTATACTCTGAGGGTAATATTAATCTAGTTTTGTCAGTTGTACCATATTTGCAGGAATTGTACTCTGTTAAATATATGTTTAGCAGTGCAGTAGTATCTGTGAAGAACATCTGACTGTTGCTGCTTGTTAACCCTGCTAAAAACTGATTTACAGAGAATTAGTTGTCAATACACTTTTACTGCTTTTCATGTATTACTTTGAGATAAGTGCATTGTGTTTTCTCTGTAATTCTTCTGATCAAATCTAATGAAAATCAAAACTGTATTTGGGGAAAAATTAGTAATACAGTTTCCAGTGAAAAATGGTAAATGTTAGGACAAGTTACGACTAAAAAGTATTATGAACTGGGGCTGAATGTTAAGCTGAAACAAGTTGTTGGTAATATACCAAATTAATATACTACAGTATACACCATGGAATAACAAGATTACCTAAAGGAGGTGAAATTACACTTTCCGGCATACTGCAAGTGTAAATGACTGGTTAGCTAACCCAAAAACTCAATCATCTATTTAATTATTTACTTATACTTAACCCTAGACAAATTTATACGAAAGAGTCCTGGTGTTACTTAGAAACTTTCCAAAGGTTTTTGCAATGCAAAGCTACAATACTTCCAATAGCAGGGAAGTGTAGACTCACTTGAAGCAAGAAGTTCTTTGGTGAGACTGTACTCCCAACGATACAGCCCCATCAAAGGCGACTTTTCACTCGTGGTGTAACCTTCAGGCAGAGCCAAATAACAACCCGAATAGTTCAATAGCCATAAACATATCAAGCAGTCTTGAAAAAAAAATTATAAATTGAATTTCTGTCAAAATCCTACAAACACTAGCTATATTGAAGAGATATTTGGGAACTATTAAACCTTCCAAACTGTACTTAATGACGTCTTTATCTTATTTTGTAACATAGCCAAGAAAAATCTATACACAGATATGAAACATAAACTATTGTTTCAGAACACAGTATTATTTCTAGGAAAGTTTGAATGAGGATATATGATTGGCTAAGTAATGAGTAAATACTTATAATTCAATATACAGCTCCTCTTCTGTATGAAGAGAGCATACAGCAGTGAATTACTGCAACTGAAGTTGTAGAAATGTTTTGAACTTTTATATCATCATGAGTATAAGGATTTACAGACTGTACCTATCTATCTATATCTCTGACATCTGTTCCAACTGGAACTCCTTCAAAAGGGTGGCTATGGCAATAGAGTCACCATATCAAGTGAACTCCAGTGCTGCTTCTTAGCCTTTAGTGCCCCACCCTTATAGGCTACTTTCAGAGGGCAACTCTAGTGCAGTGTTTGCCAAAGCTCCTACCTGATGTTCCTGCTGACTACTTCTATCTAATGTTCCTACCAACTATTACCCAATGCTCCAGCCTTAAAAATGTTCCTACCTACTACATCTATCTACAGCTCCTACCATTTTGCCAAAAGGCAGGGCTAACACAGTAGTGCTCACCACAGGAAAAACTAAGGTTATGAAGAATGAGCTGTGTGAGTTAAGCGTTGTCAAGTGTTATGTACGACAAGGAGAGATTGTACATTTGTGGAGATAATGCTAGTGGTCCACATGTTAGTGATGCAGAAAGAAAAAACATCTACCTGGGTCAGAGGAGTGCAATTTGACATCCACTTAAGTGCTGGCTCATTAACCACATCACTTATCCTCCTGATACCCAAGTGTGTAGTATGGACATGGAAAAAAAGCTTCTCTTCTTATAGTTACCATCATACGTAGAGAATGCTAAGACTATAAATACCTTCAAAAGTCGTTTTGACAGTCATTTTATAAATTCAGGTATACTCTGAGAAAAATGCCATAAATAAACTGTATAAATGACAGTGGTAATGGGGACAGTAGAAGGCTAATGTGCAGCAGCGGAGAGTCAGTGATGGCTTAAAAAACTGCTGAGCAGAATAATATTTTCTTGTGAAGTTAAACTTTTCTTTACTAGACAATCCAGTTGTGGGCCAATCAAGCCTCTTGTCTGTCATTCTCAAGTAAACTCACGTAAATTGATGAATTTATCAATTTTGCTTATATTCTCTTCACTGATGTCAGGCTTAGCAGTTACAAGAACTAGCCTTGCATATCAAAATCCTGAAGTGAAGTCTTAGCCAGGGTGATATTTTCATGAAATGAGAGTTTGACATAGGCACCATTTCACTTACTTGTATGTGGATACTCGAAGGCAAATCACAAGGGTTTAAGCACACAGGCTTTTTAGCTTATAAGTAAATTGGTTCATTGAGTGTGGGTGTTTAAGATCTAGGAAAACATAAATCAGTAATGTATGTGTATTGACGCAGCTTACAACCCAACCTTTACCTTTTATTGAGATCCCCTAGCACATAACCATCTAGGCCAAGGTTCTAAACTAATAAATAGTTGAATCTTAATGAAGACGTCTAATCTATGTTGGCTCTTTTGCCGTGGCCACACCCTTGAGGGAGTTACCGGAGGGAACTGTCATCAGAGATGAAGATAAATGGATAGTCCCGGAATTTATAGTAATATTTGTCCTAACTGTAAGTCTGTTTTTTCAAAAAACATGAAATGGCAGTCCTGTTGCAGATATCACTTGACTGAAATATTTCTTGGAGTACCTGATCGGGAAACTTTAGCCTTAAGATTCCAAACATATACTATACAAAAAGGTTTATTTTAATTCTCATAATTTTAAGATTTGCAACACACTTTTTCTTTAAAAAACACAATTGGTAGCCAGTTTTGAACATAACTAAAAACAATGACACCTATATTGCCATAACTGAACGACAGTTAACAATGCTTGCTTTAAGAATCTAATTCAGTGGGTCTCTGAAGGGAGGAAATCAAATGGCATAAATATTTTGCCTTATTTTTCAGACATAACTCATCTGCATAAAAACTTTTTTGCAGTGCTCATGTTAATGGGTAACATGCCGAACTGATAATGACTAAATTAATATCCATCAGTACCAATATGGATATGAGTATGTAATGATAGGGTAAAATAAAAAAGTAGTAATAAAAAGAATGTAGTTGAGAGAGTTGAAGAGAGTGTGTTGAAATGGTTTGGACGTTGGCGAGAATGAGTGAGGAGACGTAGAAAAAAAGGATATATGCGTCTAAAGTGGAGGAGACAAGAAGAGGGGATTAACTGGAAGAAAAAAGTTAATAAATTTTGAGTGCTTGGGACCTAAACATGCAGAAGGATGAAAGGCATGCACAGGAATGATGTGGTATACAGTAGGGTGACGTTCTGTCAATGGACTGAACCAGGGCATCTGGAGCAGGAGGGGAAAACCACGGAAAGGTCTATGGGGCCTAGCTGTGGATAGGGGGCTGTGGTTTCAGTTTATTACACATGTCTACTAGAAAACTGATATGAATGAATGAGGCCTTTTCTTTCTCTGCCACTACCTCGATCATGCAGGAAACCAAAAAAAAGTATGGAAAAAAATTACTCATACATTTTGCACTCTATTAAGTTGAATTTCTACAAATAAGAAAAAAAGGGGACAACTTCAGGGTTAAGTTGGTGAATCTTTTCTCAGAGGAAAAATTGCAGAGTTGTAGAGAAGAGGCATTTATATGCAAATGATAAATCAGAATTTCTCCATTAAATACTATAAATGCTTTAACAGATAGTTTATCAATAACAGTTTTTAGCATTATTTTTAGATAGTTCATTAATTATAGTTTTTCGCATTATTTCCCAATAGTTATTTTTACTGATGCACAGCAGTTTTTATGAGATGGGGATAAATTATGAAATATTTACTTTCAGTGATGACATGTTGCATGAGAGACAGGTAAAAAATACATTGACGGATATATACTGACTTCTGGTGTGCTCTGTTTAATTTAGAAATATATTCAAACAGCTCTCGCAATACATTTTTTCAGATTTTTAATGACTGTCACCGCCATCTCAAGCAATATATAACATAAGAATTTTAAAATTGATTTTGCATCAGTAATGATATATAGAATGTAAGTACATTCATCCCTAGCATTATCATAAAGCATATATACAGTGCCAAATTTTGTCTCCATAACTCAACACATTTGAAAGAGTGAAATTTAACATCCTTTGATTTAATAACAAAGTTTTTGAGAGCTTTGATTTATTTGCCTTTTTAACATGCACAATTATTTACAAATATCCTTTTCTTAGAAAAAAAAGGTTGTTTTTATAAGCAATATTTTCTTTTTTCTGTGCAACCCATACTTAGAAGGCATCAAGTGTGCCTCAGTTTATAAATTGAAATGTGAAGAAAGTATTACCCGAAGTTCCTTATTCATTCTCTAAACTATATGAAAACCATCAGGACAAAAAGAATATTTTTGGAGGGTTTTATGTGAATCATCCCGTTGAAATTACAGAAAGATATACAAATTTATGAACACACAACCCAGCTCTGAATCATGGAGATGGTTTAAATGATTCAGATAGTAAATTAGACATAGCTATAACTAGCATATAATTGATAAGGGATTATAACAGCCAATGACTCTCTTACTTCATCTTAAAACACAGAGAATGCATGGAAAGTGCTCTTTTTGTTTCAAGCAGATTTCTTACAAGTGTTCTGACAATAAAACTAGATGCTGATGCATCGGATAATCTTAAAATATATCAATCAAACTTTCAAGTGCTCTCACAACTATCATTTCCATAAACGGATATCATGTTCAAAGACAGAAGAGTGAAAATAAATATGGTAAAAAATGATCATACCATACCCTTGTAATGGGACCTTTATTGCTGTTGAGGAAAAATAATAGCAAGTAAAGTATGCAGTATGAGAAGACAGATAAAGGAGGGATTAATTATACAGTATAATGGGGATCAAACTTTCATGAATGGTGATCTAAAGGAGGTCTATGATGAAGGCTTACAATCACCCAAATCAAGCATTCATAGGATATATAAAACATAACGTTACAAACCAGTCTTTTTTTTTTGAGTGCACTGCAGGTAGTTAAACTATAAATGCAAAAATTTGAAATATACATATATTTACATATAAGAATTGGCTTACTATATTTTGTATCGTCATTTAAATAAAAAACAATAATGTTAAATTGAACTACTTTGATCACTTAAGCTGCCATCTATCCATTTGTAGAATCAGTATTTCAAAGCACTGATTAGGAGAGTACTTGCAACTTGGCCTTTTAAAGGGAGTTTCGTACGGCTATGATCTTAAGTTTCTAACGTCATGCAAATCTGGAGTGGAAGCGCATAAAAAGTGTATTGTAATGCCATGTTTTGCCGTATGTGGATATGTTTGGATTTCTGTAGTGACTGAAAACTCCTCCTAAATGGCTAGTATGATAAACAGCCAATCAGCTGCAGCTACCTACTTATGTTGGAGGTACATTTTTGTTTCCATAAGAATTTAATCTTTATAAGTGTGTGGTAATGTAATGCAGATCTGATAATTCACTAATTGCTGAACTGTCTATCCAATGAATATGGCTAAAATTTTCAGTTGTTACTTTTTTTGCTGTTCTGTATTTTACATCTTGAATACAGGGGATCCTCGCAGAACAAAATAGTTATACTTGCAGCAATTGTTATGAGAATAGAATGTCACTGTACGAGTAACTGAAATTTATGTTATAAGGGGGTTAAGTTCCAGACAAAAAATTCTCCCAATCTAATTCTCATGTATGGAATTTACCCACAACAGATTACTATACTTTAGTGTCAATTAGACTCTCTGATTCAGCAATTATTGCAATTTCATTGGTAAATCAGATGATATTTAATGATTCTTACTGAGATTGATGCTTATGAGGGATTGTGGGAAGTGGTGGTAGAGTGGGAAAGACCTGGAGTGAATGGTTTGTTAAGCATTTCAAAGTAAGTTTATCTTTTTCTATCAATTCAACCTATGTCTCTGGCACTTATCCCATCTGGAAACTCCCATGAAAGGGGTGGCCACGGCAAAAGTTTCCACTTATCCCTGTCCTTACATGCCTCCCTCGCATACACTATTCCATGCATTCTTCCACCAATTCTCTCCCCTCAGTATTCTTCTGCCTATTTCCTCTCGCATCCACCCCTTTAACTGCACTATCATACAATATCATACAATTTCCTTGTAAACTCCCCTTCTTTCATTCTTTCCGCATGCCCAAACCACCTCAAATTATTAGATTTCACCCACTCCACCACTCCATTATTCATTCCCTTTGCTTTTCCTGCCATACCACATTTCTCATGCAACCCTATATTTCTTTTATCATTCCATCTAATCATACAACATGATCCTCTCAAATAGCTCATTTTCACACCCTGGATTCTTTACCTCTGTGACTGATTCCACCCTTCATTATTCTATAAAGGGACACAATCTCTCTTCTATCCAGCATTGTTGTTTCCCTTATTTCTCCTTCCATATCACCAAACTTACTTGAGACACTCCTAAATATTTAAATTCTCTCACCTCTTCCATTTTTTTCCGTATTCAAAAACACAGTTTAGGACTCTTTCTTCTTTCACTCTATAATGGTGTTGCAAAACCTATACTTTCACTCTGTTTCCTTGCAAACACCGTTACTTTACTTTTACTTGCATTTTCCTTCAATCAACTATGCTTACACACATCACAGAACACATTTACAACCTTCTGCAACTCCACTCTCAACAAACACATCATCATCCGCAAACTGGCTTTCCTCTAGCCACACCTCACCGCCACACTCCATTTCTGCAATCCCTTCCCTAGTTTTGCTTTCATCTCTCTTATCACTCCATCCATATATATATTAAAAAGCCACAAGGACATCACACAGCCCTACCTCAAACCCACATGTATACCAAAACTTTAGTTCAACTCTCCATCCAATCTTACACATGCATTTGCTCCTCTATAGAAGGCTTTCACATCAACCAAAAGTTGTTCCTCTTTCCCATATTCTTTTAACATATCCCCAAAAAACAATCCACTCGATCCTGTCACATGCTTTCTCCAGACCCATAAAAGCTGCATATAACTTCTTACCTCTAGCTAAATTATTTTCCACACTCAAATTCACCACAACAATCTGATCCACACATCCCCTACCTTTCCTAAAACCCCCTTGCTCTTCACGTGTTCTGCATTCAGTCACTTCTATCACTCTATCAATCAACATTCTTGCATACACTTTTCCTGGAATACTTAATAAACTTAGTCCCCTATAATACTACATACATCCTTAGCACTTTTCCTTTGAATAAAGGAATAGTAATAGCTTTCATGAAATTCTCAAGCACAACCTGCTGTCTCCAAGCAAAATTACACATGAAGTGCATCCATTATCACCCTTATTACCTCCATTTATGCTGTAGTCCTTTTCACTTGTATCCTCGTCCTTCCATCCACCATACCAACGCATGTGTCAACTGCTGCCTCACCATCTCCCACATTCGTCAATATGTGAAATTTTCAGTGTGTGATATCATGTTTTTTGGTGTATTTGGCCACTGTATTACTCATTCTAATATTTTCAAATTAGGTAGATCTCACTTGTGTGGCACACTAAGAATATGAAAACTTGGCAATTATAAGTGGCTCAAATCTGATGTCATTTTGCTTCGATATAATTATAAAAGACTTTTTACTGAAAAACCGAACAATATACTGAAACACTTCATTATTGATTGAAAAAAATCTTTATGAAAAATGCAAACTTTCTTTAAATTTGTCACTATTGTGCAAATACCGCAAACTCCATATCACTCTACAAATTTCTACGCTAATGTTCCAATGTCACCATTGCAAAATGTCACTCTGTGAACCATGAATCTGCAGGGATAGCCTGCACTGTGCTTGAAAACTTTTCAGATGTAAAATACAGTTGTTAATATCACTGCATGGGTATATTTCCTAAACAATGACAAAACCATCGTACCAATACTTGATTTTAGTGTACTACGGAAAGAGAAAACAGGGTAATTTGCAATAGATTATCGTGCTTCAAATACACCACAAACATTATCAGATATTGTTAAATGAACACTGAGTCCTACAGAACATACTGATCTCCATATTAATGCAGTGATTATAAGTAATTATAGAAAATTGTTGCCGAGGCTTTATAAAAAATCTCTCAAGCTAATTCCTTATTCCATATACTACTACTAATAATAATAATTTTCAGCACATTATCTTTGCAATTCCCAAGCAGTGATGCAATAAAGTCTGGACTAAAATTTCAGTGAAACTGACTAACTTTGGCTGTATTGTACAGATGGGCAAAGAGGTCTAGTATTGTTTTCACACCTCAAAAATAACAACTGGTCTTTGTATAAATATTTGTACCAAAGGAATTTTTACTGGGTATGGGAATTTTGTGAACTATGAATCTGATCTCATTATAATTTAGTCTCTAACATGAATTGTGGGTTATGTTATAAAATCAGCCTCTGACTTTATTTTCGGTATTTAACATATGCAGAACAGAAATGACATATAGGACTTTCTTCCTATAATAACCAGAAAAGGTTATGAAATGCAGGTATGCATCAGAATCTTATTGCAGGTACTGGAAACACTGAACATTTTGATACTGTGAATGCCTCAGCCAAACACTTTGAATGTCATCAATGTATTACAATCTGCATATCTATGTTGCAAATAATATTCATTGTTTATGTGATAAAATGAGGTCAGCAAAGAAACACTTAGTACCATCTTTGTATGGTGTAAAAGGAAGGTACTGGTGTGGTTTGGCTTTACTTAAATATATTTCATTTTTTCTTGCCAACTTGTGTTTATCTGCTCTTATTTGCTCGAAGTATGACAGTATTCAAATTTTCTCAAAAAACAGTCTGGGGTTTAGTAATCCTGACTAAACCTGATTAACTTATTTTTATAATCTAGTCATTCCAAAGCAAACTGTAGGAAGTCTGATGCATTCTGTACTCATTGGAAATTACCAGGAGCTATGCAGTCATCAGACTGGTTCAAGATCAAACCTGGGGTGTCTTAAGACATTTATAACTAAAAAAAAATAATTATATCTCAGAACTTAGTCCTGTCTTTTATTACAATTACCTTTTATTATGACGAGGAAAGAATCAAGCCATCTACGAATAACATAAAAAAAAAAGCATGACCATTTGTAACAACTATTTGCAAAGTTGTTGATGTAGTTTTGTGTTTAAAGTATAATGCTCAAACGGCAATCCTGCAGTCAAGGAGTCATGTGGCTACAGGACACTTTTATGGAATGTATACCAATACAGAGGTATACCCACATGGGTGTATGTAACCTCTTCATTGCACTGGTAATACTGTATAATGAAAATAGAGAAAATGTAGCTATTATTCTGTAAATGCTCCCAAGTCCCTTCTCGTCCTGATAGGAATTTTTCATTTCCCTTAGCATAATTTCTGACAAATAAAAGACACTTAGAGAGAAAAAGATACAAAGAGCAATAAACAAGAGCTAATATAATTTGTAGTGGGATTTTGATGAATATAACTATATTCCTTCTCCAGATCCATAAATGCTACATACAAATCCATCTGTTTTTCTGGGAACCAATCACTTTCCTCTCTTCCTACTCATACACATGCCTTACATCCTCAATAAAAACTTTTCACTGCTTCTAGCAACTTGCCTCCCACACCATATACTCTTAATACCTTCCACAGAGCATCTCTATCAAC
>JAUTXX010137498.1:0-15893 GCA_032273605.1 Panulirus laevicauda | reverse complement strand
GAAAATATTTCCAATATAGAAAGCTTATATTATGGTGTGACCCTACAAACACATTCACAGCCGCTCGCTTGAAAAGCAAGTATATAATCATGGTAAAAATATTCGTTTTTAGTACATAACCAATACTTGAAATAAATTAGCTGTCTTTGGCATTAGCTAAAATTTCACTAATGAGTACATATCAATAATACTGTGTATTAGAATTTATTAGTAGGAAAGTCATATCATTTAGATTATTATTCCTATAAGAAAATGAATATCTATCCTATATGTTAGTAAATACATAATATAAATACGAATATAAATCACATACACAGAAGTACCTTTACTTAAAAAACATACAGGAACATTGTAAGATAAAGTAATCTATGAGATACAAGTGTTACCGATACTTAAGAGAACTTTTCAAAACTGACTCGATCTCGTCAGCGAAGCGCCGTCCGGTGGCTGCAGGTACAAAGAGCGTCGAGTGGTTGAGGTAGAAGTGGAGATTCTGAAGGTCTTCATGCACCTGGAGATTGATGTTTAGCGTCACGAGGAAGTGCCTGATTGGGGACAGTGTGTGAATGCTGGTGGCCTCAAGATAATCCCCACACCTGCAGAACTCGGTGGAGTCTCTGACGCTAACATCAGATATACAAATGCTGACATCTGGGTAGCGAGCTGGTCTGTAGTCTATCTCCCTGTCTTCCCCATTCTCTAAGTTATAAGGAATTTTCAGAGGGACAAGCCTACGTCCCCTAGGCGTCTCCAATTGCTTTTTGTTCACAGAATTGACCGTTGTCCAGAACTTGGTGTTCCAGTCCTTCGGCGAGGCCGTTATGGTGATGACGGGCCGCTCAGACGTCACCTCACTATCACTGTCATCGTCACCCTCATTGTCCTGCCACTCGTAGGGCGCCTCCGGCCACCTGTAATGCACGTACACTTTGTGCTTCACCTCTATCATGCCACTCTCAGGGTCGGCGCCAGCCTTCACCAGAAAGTTCATAATCGCCGCACTTACACAGGTTGTAAAGCCACTAATGTAAGTAACTCTTTCCGCTTTACATTTGTTAATGAAGTCTCTGCTTGTTGATGGCTCAATAGTTCTTTTGATGTAGCCATTCTCCTCCACCTCATTTTCTTCGCCGTTGTAGCCACCAGTTAAAATATCATTATTATTACAACTCACTCCACAATAACTTCTAAGATTCTGAATCAGCTGAATTTGTTCATCAAACTCATTAGCTTGGCTGTCAGTGCCAACTCGCGAGTCTGCCTGTTGAGGGTGTTCAAGTGAATCCAGCATGCACTCATCAACAATTCGCTCAGCTAAAACATCATCGAGAAGTTTAACAAACGTATCACAGATCACGACTTTTGTGGCCTTATCCACAAAAGGTTTGGGAATACCCAACATAAGCTGGCACTTGTGACGAAAAGCTTTGTTGTTGTTGCTGCCGCCTGTAGTGGACGTGGCATCCATGCGGCTACCAGTAATGGATGAAGGATCCATACTGCCACCAGCAGCGAAGGGAGGATCCACGCGGCTACCAGTAGTTGATGAAGGATCTACATTGCCAACAATAGTGGAAGAAAGATGCACACGGCCAACAGTAATGGAGGAAGGATCCACACTGCCACCAGTAGTGGAAGAAGGATCCACACATTCACCATTATTTGAGGAATGATCCCTGCTGCCACTAGAAGTGGATGTGGATTCCAGGCCACCACTTGTCGTGGAGGAAGGTTCAACACTACCACCAGTAGAGAGAAGATCCACACTGTCACCAGTAGTAGACGAAATGTCCCCACTAACATCAGATTTGGAAGAAGTATTTACATTACCACCAGAAATCGAAGTGGGGTCTAAACTATCACCACTAGTGGAGGCAAATTCTACACAGCCACCTAATGTGGAGGCGGGGTCCACATTACCACCAGAGGTAGATGTGGGGTCCAAACTGCCACAAGAAGTGGAAGTAAGATCCACACTGCCATCACTAGCAGACCTGTCATCCACATTACCAACAATGGTGGAGGCAGGGTTCACGTTGCCACCAACAGTGGAAGTGTGGTCCGCAGCATCACCTGCAGGAGAGGTGGTACGTAAGTTACCAGTAGCGGAGGTGCTGTCAGTAGTGACGTCTGAAGCAGAATTGGTGGCGCCATTACGCGCCCTCTCACATGAATCCCTTAAGAACGATACAGTACAAAGAGGACCACCACGCAAGCACTTGTGTCGTCCTTGTACGTTCTCCATAATGTTCCATTTACTGTCATCCTCGTCCGCAACCTATAAACGATTAAACTAATATCAATAGTACAGCACAAGACAAATGAATAATCATAATATTAATACTCACAAAAACTACATGGGGAATGAGGAATGATCAGTGTGTTGATCTTCAACGGCAAAAGGCAACAAACCTGTACGTGGAACGGATGGCGGGGCAAACTACACAGCCATGGGGTCCTTTGCTTTCCCTGGTCCCGCTGCTTCAGTCTCAGCCTCATCCATGGCCATCGACTGAAACAAATGCTTACTATGATTCCAAGAATAGCATCTTTTATCCCTAATTTGACCCCTTGACTACAAAGATACAACACTGGAAGCGTAAGAATTACTCATCTCACATCAAGCTCACATTACCTCTGTTTTTTGAAATGTTTCTAGAATATTTCTTCCTTCCACCGTCCACTCTACATACTATATGTTATAATGTGTATATAAATGTACACTTCACAGTATAGCAGCTGGTTATTATTCCCTACAACGGGATTGGGATTTTCTTCCATAAAAGTTCAAAGGCTAGCCTACGCTATATTTTGCAACCTAATTTATGCTAGGCTAAGTTCTGCCCTATGTTGTTTTGTTATGCTAGGCAAGTTGTCATGTTATGCTAGGCAAAATTGTTTTGTTAAGGTTAGGTTTTTAAAGCTAGGCTGAGATAATTATCTGGGACAAGCTTAGGCTACAACTTAGCCTAAGCTGCTAAAACTTACCCTACGCTAAGTTTTTGTGCCAAAAACCTTAGCCTATGCTACGGTATTGCGCTAGGCTGTTTAGGCTTGGGCTATTCTTACAAGTATATGCGGTATTAAACTACAATATACCTAAAGATTTCTATTCACAATCTTGCATCAATATATTGACATGTTCTCGTTTAGAGTAGACGTGAGACTTACAATTGGGTCAAGTTGGAAAAAGGTTTTATTCAAAATCAACCTAAACTGGTCAAAACAACTATTTCCTTTATGAGTTTACGATTAACTTGGCAAGCACAAGTAACCACACCGGTTCAACACTTGATTTCGACAGTATGAACCTAAGGTAAGATAACAAGGCCTCTGACCTGACCCTTCAGAATCAGGATAAAGACCTCGCATGCACACCCATGGGCTGCTCCGTACTGCTCGAAGGTTGCTCCGTCGCGATCAAGGGTCGAACTTTCGCACCAATGGGGATAAAACTTCCCAGCTCAAAGAAGGATAGTTGTCAGCGATGAACATCCGCTTACCTGCAAAGATGGTTCATGGCAAGCTTAATGTGTTGCTCCTGCAGGGGCGACGCCGACCTGAGGACCAAGCACAGGTGCAGGGGAGCCATAACACGCAAATAGACCTCCCTGTCCTCCACCTTCGTGAGCCACACTACTTCCTCCTCATCTTCCCTCTTTTGGCGTTCATATTCCTCGTCTTCGCTGTCCGAATCAGATTCCACGTCGCCCCAGTAGTCGTCCATGACTTTGGCGGTGACTACGGATGTGTTGTTGTGGTTTGCACTATTTGCCGTTAAGTCTTCGCTAGTATTGGTTGTTGATAAAGATTGATTTGTGTTGTTTTCTACTAAGTCTTGCCTGGTATTCCTAGCTTCTAATTCCTGGCTGGTATTGGATACTGTTAAGTTCAGATTGGTATCTGCTGTTGCTAAGTCTTGACTGGCCTGGGTTACTTCTAATTCTTGGCCAGTACTATTTGTGCTCAAGTCCTTTCTAGTACCATTTACAGGTAAATCTTGGCTTACGGAAGATTCTGGCAGGTCCTGACCGTTGTTGGATATCAAGTTATGACCAGGGCTGGTTACATCCGTGTCGTCGTCGCTGCTGCTGGCTGTAATTACGTCTTCTCCATCACTGGTCGCACGTGAATCTTCCCCTCCAATCGCTATGGGAATATTATCCCTCTTATTGGCTGTCCCTAAGGCTTTCCCGCCACTAGTCGAAGCCATCATCTCTCCACCAGCTGCTCCCTGGTCCGTGCTCTCTCTGCTCTTTACTACAGCTCTACTGATGCTGGTGTCGTCCACAGCAATGACGGGGTCGCGCTGGGCCACAGCCTGGTGGTCACCTACAACGACGGCTCCATCCTTGTTGCAGACGACGCCCATCCCGATGCTACCTGCTTCTCTGGACTCCTCCCTATCGTAAGGCACTGTTAATGTTTACCTGGGAAAAACCGTGTAAGTAGTCAATGCGTATCTACTAATTTGGTTAAATTCTTATCTTAAGCATGGTCTAAATTCTATAGGAGTCTTTTCTGGGAAATAAAAATGTGAACAATAGGAAAATAGTTGAACTAGAAATTCGTGCCAAGGAATCGCAGAGTCGATATAGTTTATGGACAATGTTTATGTTCCTTTCTGGTAACGAATGGAGACATTTTGTTAGAAAATAATGTCCTATAATCAATCCCCTTCTTTCTTTTAATCAACTGAACTGACTATGCAAAAACATAAATGTAATGCCTGCTATGATTAATTAAAAATCTTCCATCATTTATGAAAAATTATTCTTGATTCTACTATCTATTAATCGATCAAGTGGTACAATCACCATAAAGCAATGCTTTTAATAATATAGCCATTTGGTGAAAAATTTTAAAAATATTTAATTTGAAAGGCTACCACTCCACTGGCGAATATTATCAAGAAGCAACTTAAGCACTGATTACCCTATGAAATCAGCTTCTAAAAAGATTTCTATACAAGTTTTTCAAAAAATTTATCTATTTTTGATAAAAATACATTTCACACTTAAAACTAAATATAGCTATTTAATTGCAGTCCAAAACTACAAGAACAGAGGTATATGTAGCCTAAAAGTCACTGAACACGCAATAACATGGTTTGCTTCCTTGAACCTCAACCTACATTGGCCTACTGATACACCAAAGTTAGACGTCCCATAATATACATCAGCAAACCATGATTTATAAACCAATACACTGTGCTATAAACAGGCATTCATACTCTTGAATTTTGCCTTCTAAAACGTTTCTTGACCATAAATACTTTTACTACAAAAAGTAAGACTGGTGCATGGACAAATCAGATAACGTTCATCCAGTTTATGAAGTCTTATCTCCATTTGATGGGGGTCATTTACAATATAAGCGGATTTGGTCTTGGAATTAACTTATTCTTAAATCATGTAAAGAACAATGAATGATTTTCCGGTAAGGCCTTCTAAGGCCTAAGCCCAAGTAACCCATTCGCTGCCAGCGGCAACCACAGAACTTATGCTCAGTCAAGTGTTTCAATATGTGATTACTTATCTAGATTTTTTCACGTTCAAATTAGCCTGGCAAGGGTATACTAGGGTTGGACTCGAAAGGCCACACAATGAAGTAGTTGGGGCCTTGACCTGGCCATGAAAAAAAATAATAATAAAAAGGTACATGATAACTACCTTAAATATGGTTGATAGACGAAGTTCCCGTCCATCAGTTTTTCAAACTATATAGGCAAGTCGCATCTAGAGGTCACAACTGGAAGTTCGGCCAGATGATGAACTAAATATTCATAACATTATGAAATTCCAAAGTTTCTACGACATACATGTGAAGGAAGATGGATGGGTCCCTGCGAGTGTAAACTTCTTCCCAAAACAAAGAAAAATATCCTCCTAGTATGAAGGCGACAGTGATCGTGACCCTCGTGTATTAAATCCACCTGACGAGGGACGATGATACACCTCGAACACGATGGTAAGGCCCTTGAGTATAATGGCCTGATCCTGCAAGGTCAGGCAACCGTACCAAAGGGTCGTACCGCTGTGCTCAACAAAGACCTGCTGAGGCAGGAATAAATATGTTCTGCACAAAGTCTGTCGTGTCGCCGACGTACCTGCCACTGCCACAAACTTGGCGTACATCACGCCCCAGCAAGACGAGCGCCATTTAATTTTACTATAATGTAGTCTTTGACTGAGTCAAGGAGCCAGGGTTCCTGTGTAACTAAAATACTGCACTTAAAAACACAGTCTGTTGACGTTACTATACATAAGAGGGGGTCAGGAACGTTTCCATTTGCAAGTTTACGCAAGTCGTTATCCTACTTACTCTAATATATATATATATATATATATATATATATATATATATAGTTTTCCCAAGCTCAGATACGAGTAACCACCGGCTAGATACGTCATGACAACAGTTGCTGTCCACCCACAGGGCTTATAATACACCCATATATCAAGTCATGGAATGTTTATGCTCTATACATCATCATGACACTATGCCATTAACTGCACAAGCGACGTTCTCCTCATTGGTGTGAAGCTATAATGCCTTGCGAGGACCTCTCCTGGGGCTAGTGATGTATACTTGCTCAGTGTCCACAAGCTGCAGCTGTCCCTGTACACACTTGTGTGCGAGGGCCAGGCCAGAGCTTCACGTTCACCGTGGGTGGTGGTCGTTTGCCTCACATCTAGGCGGAGTCCCCACTGCTCTGAGGGCAAGGGATGCCGCACTTCCCCACTCCGGTAAAAGGTACACACGATGCACGTATGGTAACCATCCTCCCCGCCCTCCCCCCCCCTGTTAACATATAACCCTGAGTGAGAGGAGGGCATTCCTCGCACCGCAGGGGACACCAAACAGTTCTCTGGACCACTGCCGGGTGCCGCACTAGCACAAACTTTATCCGACGTATTCACATAATGGCCTCCCACGCACTAGAGTTTGCCTTGTCGGGCGCCAGAAAGCATTGTGTCTGACAGACTCCAAAGCAAGGATCACATTCCGTCTGCTGCTCCACAAACCTCGAACCCTGGTACACTGAAGTCGACTTGGCGATCACGATAGCCTCCTCCTGATGTCTGTATGTCCCCAAAGGCAACAAGCCTATACAGCACGTGACTCCTCAGGCAACCACGTACTCAGCAACAATCCTCACAAAATCAAGAAAAAATACAAAGCAGCAATAAAATCATCACCCTTTGCTAATCTTTCCTCTCCCTTAATCATTATCAAAATGCTTCCTACACATTACTAAATTTGACACCCTAGCCATTACATCCAAGGCATCACCAATGTCCAAAATCTTTTGACTTATTATATAACAGGAGGGAGGTGTTGCAGGGGAAAAAGCTTCAGCCAAAGGCCCATTAGCTCCTTAACACACCACTGGTTCCAGACTAACATGCGCCTTCTCTCCCGCCGTTTGACCCTACGAAACTCTACGATACATTTATTGGTTCTACTACTCAGAGGCTGCACATTTTACGCCTGGTTCCGTCTATTTTCATAATGGAGCCGACGTAAGAGCTCTTCAGACTGCTACTAATGTTATGTACCGGGTGACAGGCCTCCAGATGCCTCGGAAAAAGTCCTATCTCGTGCCCTTGGTAGTATAGCGACATGGCGACGGCAACTATACCCTTAGGTCTGCAGAAAGTTGTTCTAACAAGAGGAACATAGGCACGGATCTTCCCCAACCCTATCCATACGAACGCTGACAATGCAAGAAGTTTCCCCGCCCACCCATCTCTCCCAACTGCATGTAGCAGAGAGAATCGACCCCTACAGCTGTGGAGATACGTCTGACCCAAACACGTGATGTTGCACACAACGGCCCTATATAAGACAGCCCCACCACTGCCTCTCATGGTTCCTCATACAGGAGATACACCACCAGAAGCAGGAACCAACACAACATACCAAAGGATGTGACCTCATCCCCGATCATCCACCTCTCAAACTTTTCAATCTTCTACATTCTGGCGGTACTCTTCCCCGCAACAGGAAAACGATTACAGTACTTCCTAAAGCAAACTCAGACGACGTCCCTGACACGTTGCGACTCACTAGCCTACTATTCTGTCCGTGGAACGGTGGAACACACCGACGACTCTTCTGCACCAAAGGCTGGTTGCCTCTCTCCCCATCGCCTTCAATTCTGGCGAAGGGACAGCTCACGCAGTAGCTTCTGTTTTACCATAGAAAATCCCTCAGTATCGCAAGGCTACCTCAGCATCTAATCTGCATTCGACACAATTCATCTGAACGTCATATCTGCCCAGCTAGCACGGTGGAGTCAAAGGCCTCCTCATCCGCCGGATATCCTGGTGCCTCGGCAACACACCAGAACGACTTCATTTTCAAGGACTCCTGTGTCAAGTGGAGCGACCTGCTTTGGAGCACCCCGCAAGGAGGCGTCCCAGTCCATTACACATCAATATCCTTATGGACATCTTTAATGGCTCCCTAGAGTTTCCCACTTATAATAGTGGTGTCCTAATTCAAAGTCTTACGATACACGCCACCTAACAGACTCCCGACCTCCTTCCAATGTATTGATTTAACCCTCGGCTTTCGACAAAGAAAACCAAACCAATGTTGCACGACGCAAATCTAAACCCCTCACCCTCAGTGGCGCAACTCTGTTGTCAGTCGCTTAATATAAATATCTAGAATTTGAAGGTGGGCAGTCATGAGTGGGCACACCCTACGCAGGATCTCTGAGGAACCTGCTTCGAACGCCTCGCTCTACTTCACTCCCTCGCCCACAGAGCTGCTTAAGTAACCCTCCCTCTCCTCCTCACAGATACAAATTCTTAACACGATCTTGCACAGACTAAACATAATCTACTGCATTAAATCTCCACGGTTGTTGAACAACATGTACCCATGTAAGGACGGAAGTTCCAGCCATTTTCATTGTCCAAGAGCCCAACACAACACTTACTGTTATAAAAGCCTTGTATCCAGGAACACGTGCCAAGTTTACATCTGTTGCCATACACAGCGCCCTAACGATTCGTCTGCTGCAGCTTCAGATGCCACTGTACCATAGAACTTCGCTTGTTGCAAGTGTGGAGTGCAGGCTGCCTGCACAGCTTTTCCTTCACCCTTCCTTCCACCATAAGAGCCGCCGCCCTGATCCGACGCCCCCTGGACCTCCCTACAACCAAAAATACCTGTCTTCCTGAGATGATACCACTTACAGCACTTCAACCCTACAAACTGGCAGGTGTACCCTCCCACCCTAGACTATGCAACACCTCCTTGCGACTTTGACGGCGTCTTCTGCCCCATGAACCCTTCTACATCTCTATCCACCAATACATGCTGTGACTTCTGTCAATCTCAGTAGTCTTATAGGGTCTACCAATACCAACATTAAAGACACTCTAGCCTACTAAACCTAAGGATATCTCCAACGTGGTTCCCTGATCATGTGAGGGTACGGGAGAATGAAACAAATTTCACAGCTAATCTGTCCAACATCCTGTATAAAGTCTGATAGAGTAACAATCCCATTTTAAAACTACGCAACCTCAAAAGCAGTTAAATGAGCAGCGTTCCGCCTGCTGACCACAAGAGCCAAACCCCTCGTCTACACAGTACCGCAACATATCGCGCTCAATAAAAGAAGCCAAATTTCACAAGAAATCAGTAATAAAGGCCATATAATGTGCCATCCCTACAAAACGAGTGCATCTGCACATAGAACCGAACAACTTTACCCATAATCTCAAGCCCAGCTTCCCGAACCCTCCCCCAGAGAGAGGGATGATGAGGGGGGATGATCACAACCACTTGTTGACGATAAGTCTTCTTTCTCCTATCAAAAGTTTGCTAATATTAAAACAACTACACGGAAAACTTCAGACATTTCTTTATCTTTAAGGCGACCTAACAGTCTTCCGTATAATTTACCCTACATGCCTCAAACAGTTACGACAGAAAGTCAAAAGTAAATCAATTAAATAAGTGGATCTAAGTAAGACAACATTTGTAGCAATAAAAACAAATACATATATCTCTCCTCTGTAATGTTTACGATACATCTACAAATTTCCTAGCGAATGATAAAGATCTTTTTCTCCAACTATCTCCCTTTTCTCTGCTTCTGCCTTAGTCTTTTTCTGTTACTGTAAATAGTCAAGTAGTTAAGATTTATATACATGAATACAACTGGTTCTGCATTCCAGGGAATATCAAATCTATAAAACCATTATATTAGTAAAATCTTGAATTCAGAAACTCTATGTCTCTGTCTATTTGCAAAGGCTTTACGCAATAAAAATTCAATTAAGGTTACGGAATAACCAATATCACAAATTAATAAATAAAATGGAATAGGATTTTAAGTATATACCATAATACAATATGATGTGCATGCAGGATACCAACATAATTATACATAATACAATATTCGTTACAAGTTTTCTGTAAACATACAGGAAAATCAGTTTCTCAATAAAGTGCCACAGGGGCAACCATCTTGAAGAGACAATGATACCTCCTGAGACAAGTAAAAAGACAACTACAACAAATCGTCTCCGTGTCAACTCTGCACTCAGCTCTTTCTCTTTAAAACTAACCGCCATTCTCCTATCCTTTCCTTTATAACCAAGTCTAACAATCATAATTTTCACCCCGACTATCAGAATGCCGCGATAAAGCCCTGTTTGAGTGGAACCACAAAAACAAAAACTAAAATCTAAAAAAAAAAAATTGCAGAAAATTAACATTACGTAAATTAAATCATTTGACACGACGAATGAGGCACATGAAAAATAAAACAATCTGTGATGACAGATACAGCTGTCTGCTTCACTAGTAGCTCAACACCTGCCGCCATGGATAGCTCAGGCTGGTGATGGCCTCGTCGCCCATATCAACCCTAATGTCATGGCTAGCAATATCCTTAAGAAATCGGGTTTTTTTTTATGTTGAAGACTCCTATCATGAACAAAAGTCGATATCAAGGCACGACTTTAATTGAAATATAGAGAGAATCATGAAAAGGAAAAACAAACGGGAAAGTATATACGATTTTTTGAGAAAGTGAAGGACCTGTCTTTTGAAATATGCCAGGTTATAGTTATTGGGAAAGACGTGAGAAGGTAGAGAGTTCCAGAGCTTCGACGCGTTGGAAAAGAAGCAGATATCAAAACGGCCCACTCACGAGTTGCCGATGGTCACCATACTCATATGACGCAGCAGCTTGCCGAGTATTGCGCGGTCTCGCTAGTGGTGGGGGCACACAAGCAGCCAGCTCGGGAGCAAAAAACCAGTGTGCCAACATCTTATGACCATAGTGGCAACTGAAGTCTAACGTACTACCAAGCTTAAAAAAAAAAGCTTAATCCCACCTCCACCATTGAGCTTTCTCAGCTGCTCCTGAGTGCATCTGCTACTTCACTCAATGAGGTATGAAGCCTTTCCTTCCAATCCTCTGATGCATATTCATGTCAAAATGTTTACTGCCATATGAAGAACTATGATCTCGTCTCCAACACTGAACAATAAAGTTTCGTTAGAAGTTCAGAGTAAAACTATCAGGATATGTGCAAAATGTACGAAGAACGAATACAACGTTAGAGTAAGCTAGGTTGCAAGCTGCCTGCAGATAGTATTGATAAGATACTATCTAATGAATAACAAAAATTCCACGTTAATCTCTTTGTTATAGCACTGGGGACAATCCATAATGCAAAATCAATCAGCGCTGTTTTACATCCCAGTTGCATCATTTCCTTAAAACGTAAAGACACTAGATATTAATTCAACCTCTTCAATATTACCTGAAAATATGATTTACAGAGAAATACGTAGTCATTAAATGATAAGAAATGGAATTATGAAGGAGAATTAAGTTCTTGTGGGTCTCGGAACATAACCGTCAAGTTAGATTTGCCTTCCCTTTTCCTTTCCCTCAAAACTAAGTTAATCTAAAATTTTGTCAACCTTGCACACACACACACACACCCACCCTATACAGCACGAAAAGGCAACTCCACACACACTTTTTCTACTTGTACAATGGAATTTGTCAGACAACTTCATTCAAGACATACCAATTATCTTCATCTCATCACCACCAACCATCGTGAAGCCAAGCATTATTTATGACATATCTAAACCAATGATACTCAAATTATATCGCCATAATTTTTCACAGTGTCTATGCCGCAGGAGAATTAGAGCAGAGTTAAATCATGCTCAGGTATTTCCTAAGAACTAAATTCAATGGCAATGTATTTAGTTAAAAGTTAGGTTTAGTTAAATCTGACGTTGGGTTCGGCGATACATCATTTGTACTTAGGTTAATGTAAAACTGGAGACGACAGATTTTCTGCCATTGGTCGATGACGTAATGCGTTACCAGTGTCCCGACCCATCATGTCAACACTGGTTGGTGGCTCATTATCATGGAGTTTAGGGTGTCTAAACAACGTCTACGATAGGCAGTACTTTCTGGCGAGTACAATCATTTGGCACTTACTACAATATATCAATATATCTAAAGCACTACATGTACTTTCCTAGAGCACTGTCCACAGTACAGTCCTTCATAATTCTTATTCATTACAAATAGAAATGGATCAAGTATACCTCGAGTTTGTAAATAATCTGTATTTTGCACTTAGCAACTGCGCAACTATGATGTCATGTATTCGTAGAATGTTTTTACATGTTGGATTTTCATGTTTTCAGTACATAGGCATAATAAATATTTTCTATAAAAAAATACGTGTATATATATAGAAATACACCCAAGAATATGTACTCTTATGAAACAGGAAAATTCCGTTACCTACGCAATTGTAATCTAGAACTAGCCATTTATCGCCACATCAAGTGACTCATCCTTCAGTAATGAAGAGTATATTGAAAGAAAACGTAAATTCTAGTATCTAATTTCCAAATATCACTATAACATAAACTGACAACAACTGAAAATTATATGTTAACTTACAAAGGAATTGAAGTTATACTGCCATCCAACGCCAAATATACATGCGTCGCACGTATATTTTCCGCCAAACCGTTTGTTTTCTAAGCGTGTTTTGGCAGGTAGACCTCTACAAATCTACATGTTCACAGCATCCCACTACATCCGATACAACATTTACGCTACTCTCCAGGTAGCGGTAGATTCCTGGGGAACAGTTGCACGTCTGTCACCTCCCGAGTCAGGAGCCGCACTGTCCGTGCGGACCGTGTGCGAGGATTTGTTTGTTGGCGCTGTTGTCGGGCGCGTGACGCCACATGGTGCAACGGCAGACACCACCACTAACGCCGCATACCTACCTGTGTTAACTTGTGGTTTCTCCTGTTCTGGTGATATGGATGAACATATCATGCCCATGTTGTTGAATATGGCTGATTCTTCGTGCAAAAGGTACACATATGTATTTCATACCAATGAAATCATTCACGAATCGTTACTTTTATCATATTATTGAAACTGTTCATATCTGTAAACACTCATGACAGGATAAATGTATATATTTGTTTTAATGTTTTCTTCAAAGGTTTGCTCATGAATATATCACGAAAAACGATACAAAAGAATATTCTCAGAATGAATGTTTATCTTAAGCATTTATATTTTCAAAACTGGATGTTTACCGTAGCATCTCCATGTATTCTTTACACAAAATATTGACAAGAGACAATCAGAGGACATCTAAGTGCTTAAAATAGCTAAAAACACTAGCATCACGCGAGCAAATGCACACGCACATGTGTAGCCAAGTACACATAGGCACACATCTAGTCCGTGCTTGGTGCCAGATTATATTACCATATGTTCGCATGTATTTACTGTATTTTCATGTATGCGTAGAAACACCTCCATACATGAATGTAATAAAAGAGCTACACGCGAGTGTGTTGCTAATGAAGAATAAAAAAAAAATGAGCTTACATCTTCCTCAAGATATACCACACTCAGACAACAGCCAAGTAATCTAATACCTATGAGGTCCAACTATGCGTCATAATCCAAACCTGAAGAATTAATCAGGAAAAACGGAATACAGTGTATCACCTGGCGCTACAGTAAGTCATACTAGCTACAAAAAATCTGCTTACTAGAGCTGTCTACCTGTGTCCTATATGCAGCCAACACTATTACAGAGTTACATGAGATTAAGGAACCAGAGGGCAGCATGACGTTTACAGTAGATGGTGTAATAATGGCCACGTACCACACCTCAATAGTCGCCAGCTTACACCACTTACAAGCAACCTGAAATCTACCCCTGTACAGCAAGCCTTTTGCAATTGAATGTGCTCCCCCCTCTTATAGGAGAGTATCCTCTTGAATGTTTACTATTAATTAGATTAACTTTGGTGGTCTGAGGTTATACTCAATATAGTAAAGTAGATCGTGTAACTGGTAACCTTCAGTCACTGAAGAGATGGCTCCATGGCGTAAGTATAAATATAGGGGAAAAATGACATGAAACTTACACACTTTCATTACAAGAAAACTCAATAAATTATGGACGAAGTATGGAGGTTATCATACGAGACCTAAGGTTTGGTTTGGCAATGGACAGGTTTGTAAAAAAAAAATTACAAATAGTGTAAAAAAACACATACATTAGTTTACAACACATTCGGAAGACCTATTGCCTTCTAATGATATACCGGTATTCATGTTTCTTGTATACTTCTGCCAGGTTAATGGTAACCTATATCGTGTATTTCCTCGTCTTTTCTGGAACGAGCCTGTTGTTTTGGTATGCAAAGCATCAACAGGCAATTTATGCCAGTTGGTCTGACTGCTATGGTAGCCTCCACATCGTTTAGGAGAAATCACTTCCTGGGAAAGGGGGGGGGGGGTTTCAAATTTTATTGCTTTTATTTCCAAAATGCCTACTTTACAGATTTATTCTTTTTTCCTCGGAGCAAGCAGTTTGCCATTTGAATACTTCTACAATAATTTTCGACTATCAACCCACTTCCTTTTTTTTGTATTGTCAACTTAGAGATACAGGCAGTTGAACACACATTCTAGATCGTTTATTTACATTATAATATTACACTCTGAGCCTTGTGGTATATGCCCTTTTGAGTTCGATTTTACGAATACATGATATTTTGTGCTTGTATTTTATACACTCAGATTTTGTACCAAACAACATGAGCAATGGCTTCAATCTATCTTGGAAAACTTTATTTTTGTAGTCCAAGTAGATGACGTCGTTATTATTTTCTACTATTACATTTAAATGTTGGTATTGTTACAAGATCACAATCAGCCAAGTAACAATAATGGTAATCAAGCCATCAAGCAAGACACTGTGGCTCAAGTAGAGTTGAAATCGTTCTCAGGGAACCTAATTCACCACTGATCTATTATTATATAGCTGCAACTATGAACCGGGAATTTGGGATGAAAACTGAAAGTCGGTTTGCACACTGAAATTTAGATATCATAGATATTCAAAAGTCTGAGTGACAATTACTATTCCACGCAGGTCAAACTTTCCCTATTTTTGTAATTTCAACGTCACACAATAATGGATGCGAGTGAATAAGTCTGTTTTTGGTGTTACCAACATAACACGGGAAACGGCGAACTCGTCTGGGGTAAACCATGGAAAGGTCTGTGGGGCCTGGAAGTGGATAGGGAGCTGCGGTTTCGGTGCATTAAACATGACAGATAGAGACAGCGTAAACGAATATGGCCTTTTTTGTGTTTTCCTGGCGCTACCTCGCTAAAGCTGGGGGTAGCGATGCTGTTTCCTGCGTACCGTAGAAGGCGACTAAAAGGGGAGGGAGCGGGTGGCTGGAAATCCTCCCCTCTCGTTTTTTTTTTTTTTTTCTAATTTTCCAAAAGTTACAGAGAAGGGGGCCAGGTGAGGATATTCCCTCAAAGG
>JAUTXX010137387.1:0-15896 GCA_032273605.1 Panulirus laevicauda | reverse complement strand
ATGAAAACCACTATTTCATGTAATGATCATGAAGAGTTGCTTAGTTCACACATGCAGGCTTATTACACACTCAGTCCACTCTGGATGTGCAGAAAAACATTAACAGCTTTTGCTGTCAGGAAACAGATGTAGTAAAAGTATATTGTGACAAATCTCTTATGTCGTTGAATGATCCAACCCTGTCAGTTACCAGTGACAAGAAACTAACTCATAAAGCCAGCTGTGATGAAAGTCAAAAGCTATTTACACTTTAATAGCGTCTTCAGCACAGATAGTTTGCTTCCCTATGTCTTCTGAACGCTCTGATGAACTTATGATACTATTTTGTGTGACAAACTTGTTTTTCTTATTTTTCAACTACAATATCTGCCATATGCCGTATATTGATGAATTAAAATCTTTAGACTGAGGCTAATCAGGAGTGGGTTGTCTCTCAGTCTTAAATGGATTAGGCTTAGCCTAACATTGTCTGATATCTAACCATAGTTGATTTTTTTCCAACATGAACTGGGTAGGAGCTACACCACAGTATTGCATGTAGCCTGATAGAAAATTTTTACACTGTCCTTGTCACATTAGTTATTATGTTATCATTATACATGACTGAATAGGCTCCACTAACCACGGATGATGGATGGACATCTGGGAAAATAATTAGTTACCTGTTTGTTACAGAGTTGCCCCAGCTAGAGGATTCTGCCTTGTGACTAGTGGGTCCAACATTCCCCAAGCCCACCCTAAATCTGCCCCTGTTGTACTCAGCAGTGTAAGCTCAGAGTGTGATATATGAGTTGAAAAGCACTAGATGTGTTCAGTGACGCACCAATATTCTGTGTGCAGCATGTTTGCATCCTGGGAAAAAATTCAGGAGGATGATCCTTACTCATATATGCACCTGAAATTTGTTACATTGTTTGGAGTGCAAACATTTCACTTTGATGACTATTAAGATATTTTCTTCATTTCATTCACTTTGGAGATTAGTTGATGCATATATCAAAACCGACACGGCTTGGGTTCTTTTGCATTATTCACTTTGCTCTTTGATTTTCTCTCTCCCATCTTATGTTTAACTCTTTATGATGTTTTATGGGAAAAAGTGATGATAATATTCCTCCTGTTATTTTCTGCATTAATTTGCTTACTATTCAATGATAGGTAAATATGATTTAGTTTGCTTTACTTATATGTTTCACATAATTTCCCTCAATTCAACCACCTACGTACAACTCTTGAACTTCTTGACTTTCTCTCATACAGCATTACTCTCCTCACATCCATGCACTGGAATTCTCTATGCAGGGGATCTCAGTATACACCAAAGTATTAATTTTGCTCTACCCAGGATGATCCAGCAGAACCAAGGCCTTCTCTGTTTTTCCCTCGTTAATAATCTGGAACAGATAATCAAACACCCAACGTGAGTCCACAACCATCATGACCTCTTCCCGAACACGTTAGACCCCCTCCCCTACTTTTTTTTTTCATCTCTGATCCTTCTCACATTAAACACACCATTTCTGTCTCCTTAGGGGTCCTCCAACCACAACCTTATATCTATCTCTTCTTATTGATCACACACTCCCTCTAACCTCTCTTCAAATTGCCAAGTCTAGGAGAGCTTACTGGTCATCCCTGCACAGCTTCTTAACTGACTTTTCATGGGATGGGTATTGCTTTGCTGGCTGGGGATGCCTGTTGTTGTGCAGAAAGCATAGCAAGGATTATCTTGACTGGGATGGAATCCTGCATCCCTTCTATTACATCTCTCTCCTCCGAGTCATGGTTTGGTTGCTCCTTGGTCTGATGCATGTCGAATCAGGGAGAGCATACTGGGCCGTGTACTCTTCCATTCCCCTGAATCCCACACCAGTTTTATTTCTGCTTCAAATCACTGTAAGGCTGTTCTTCATACAGTCAAGTCTGTCTTCATGAAAAGAAAGTATGCAGATTTGCAGAGTTTCTCAGTTGATTCATAGTTGATGAAGTGTTCTTAACTGTTGAAATATGATTTCAGACACCTTGATGATGATACCTGTGGTTCTGGTGATATCACAGAGGAAGATGAGGATGACGAAGGACATAGTGAGCCAGGACGAATTCCTGATGAGGCAGTACGAGAGCAGTACATGTTCATGGGCAACCTCTATACTCTGACACACATCCGCACTGATGCAGACAAGACAGAACCTAAAGTGGATGTGGTGACAGTTCCCAAGCATCGTCCTTCAGATGAAACAAATGCAGAGGATGTAGAACTAGGCCACAAGCTCAATGGATCTGCAGTAGCAGACGAATCAGAAAATGCAGAGAATGGAGTGGCAGATGGAGAAGCTGCAGATGGTAGGCCACCATCAAGACCATCTTCTAAACCATCTTCCAGACCTGCATCTCTTATCCTTAGGTCAGTCTTCCCAACAGACAGTGTACAGGAATGACCCTCTTCTGTTGGGTGCCGAAGACAAGGCTAGCTGACCAACCCACACAAGGGTATAGGGGGAGTCATTAAGATTCCAAACATTATAGTTCTATTACTAAATACAGTTAGATGACATGGGTACTGTATTAAGTGACAAAGTATTTGTGTTTGTTGATTTTATTACAGAAGCTGTGAATGCAGGATAAATATAGAAAATTAAGGGTTTCTCAGTGTGATTGTGATGGTAGTTCCTCACTGCATGGTAACACTGCCAGTGCTGCAGTAGCAAAATCACCCAACTGGAGTGATGGATATTACGTGAACTTCTTGTAAGCCTTTTAGTAATGAAATTAATAACCTTTTTTTTGTATATGAAAAATCACTTCATATCATTGAAAATGAAAATAAATTTTAGCATTCTTGAAATTTGACATATTTGAGAAATGAACAATTGAAGGTTATTGGAAGTAACCAGAGTACATTAGCAGTAATACTATGTGGTTACTTCCTCTCAAGTGAGATACACTCCTTAACTATAGGCAAATTAAGTGTGAATGTGTAAAAAGCATCCATGAAGAAATATGGATTTAAGTATGTGTTTGTATGTGGCCATAGAGTGTTGAAACCCACTTCCAGAGTTGTTATGGTAATGTTTATCAACTAGTTTACATTTGTAAAGTTGATTTTCTCACTGCATACTGTGTTCCACTTGATGATTTAGTGATCACATTGTTTACCTCATTTAGGAATTACTTCAAAACAACAGAGTTCAGTAAGTATCAATGCTGTTTCAGTATTCTTTCTTTGTGTTGTTCATGTGAAAATTTATCAAAGCTTCCAAAAATATAGAGCAAGGGGATGATTTAATTTCATCTTGAAATTGTTATAAAAGCTTTTGCAGTTTACCAGATTTTATATTGTAGAGGTTAAGCATTCTGTCTTTAAAAGACCTTTTACTGTTACTCCCACAGGTTGCCAAGCTAGAATATTGCCAGGAAAATAAAGTAGATGTTTGGTCAAAGGCTAACGCTGGTGAAATGTTGAATCTTTTCATTTACTTGTCTTATGAGAAATGAAACAGTTGTCATTTTTCTACAAAGGTGAGTTCAGTAAATAGTTAATTTTTTTGAGCCAGATGGCAGACCAGGAACTTTAAACTACTAGTATTAAGTCAGGCCCATTCGGACTGAATTAAATGGGAGCATTTATGCATAGATATTAATGAAAACTATTATTGACAGGTACTTTTAATTCGCTCACTAATAATGATCTTACCACCCTCACTACCATCTTAATGGTTGCTTACCAGTAACACACAATTTAAACGATGTAATGCCACTATTACTGCCACTAGGTAATGATTTAATTCCACCAAGAGCTCCTTTCCATTTGCCAAAACCAGTTGTTTATTGTGGACGTTAGGTATGGATGGCTCTCAGAGGCACAGATTCTTTGACCAAGATTATTTACTGAGAAAGTAAAGCTTGGTAGGTGCCAGCCAGTTAGTACGCTGATGAGAGTAGATATGATTACCTATATGTCCGTGGACCTCAGAACTTGTGTTGCATGCTCATGATCATCACATGGAATGCAGTACTACATTTTTGATGTATTTGCAGTATTATGCTACTTCCTTGTATCATCATGAAGCTCCCTAACCAATTAGCAAAGAGTAAAGGAGCTTACTGAGGTCATCATGAGTTTGTTGGCTTCACTCAATATGTCTCAGGGCTGACGAGTGATGTATAGATTAAGCAATTTGTTATTATGAAATTTTTGTTGTTTCTGCCTGTTTAGATTTGAATCATCAGGGTAATGCCTGTACTCTTTGCATATGAGTGACAGTGTGGAGAATATTTAGCTAGTTCCTAACAAGTTTATATGAATGGTGCCTTTCATTCACATAGAGTGAGCAGCAGAATGATTCATTCCGGGCCCTTGAACACTTAGCCGATTGAGGACATCTTTGAACGCAAGTTAGTTTCTCTTCAGTATCTTCCTTGCGGATAACATTTTTGTAGTTTCTGGCAGGCTTTCACATACCAGTGGAGCCACACCAAAACTAGCTTCTGCCCTTGCCATTCACAACTTGTTCTTTATTCTGTGATAATAGCCTTTGAATTCCAGTATACACATAAGGCTTCTACAGCTATGTCAGCATAGTGATTGATACTGGGCATTAAATGGGCTTCTTTGTCTCAATATGAGCTATACAATATATTCACATACAAAACCAGTTGATGACAAAATATATAATTGTTTAGTGTTTATCATAACTGTTGTATGCAGCTTCTTTATAAGAGTAGAGATAGCTGATAGCTTCCAAGACCTACAACCTGGGATGGTTATCCAAGTGACACTACAGCTGAGTTGTGAGTAATATGATTTGGTGCAGGAATTTCTCAGCAGATCTCTAATCATTCCATAATTTTTCACATTGAATAAGCAATACTGTCTTAAAACATTCTTGTATGGTATGCTGTTAAATAGCAGTTCTAGGAGTCTGGGGACCACAGGCAAAAATAGTACATGGTCCCCATTGAAGCTGGTCTGTGACTGTGGAAGGGTGTACCTTGCCCTATCTGGTGATGAGAGTAGCTAGGGGGTATCTTGTTTATCCAAAAATAAGTTAGTTTTCTGAAAATAATTCTTCTGGAATATGGGAGACATAAATAATAGAATTAGTCATAAACATGGAAACTGTTTATAGTACATCACTGATTTTTATCACCTCAAATTATCTGCATGCAGGGATTAAGATTAAACGGTTCCATAACTTATGTACCCAAGATGCTGGACTAGACTCCCGGAACATACAGATAGGCCCCATGATTTTTCAGTTTTGATCTTTTTCTTTCTACATGAAAATGGCCCCTGAAATACTGAAAAAACAAGACACAGTACTCGAAGGAAAGCTTGAATGTGATTGCAGTCATAATTTAGGTAACAGAAGATTCTACCTCTCTCTCTCTCCTGCTATTCTAACAGTTGAGTCACTCAATGTCAGCATTTTATTTTCCAGGGGATATTTTTGTGTGTGTGGGTGGAGATGTAGTAGTGTGTGTGTGTGTGTGTGTGTGTGTGTGTGTGCATGTTTGCTGAGGTCACCTAACTCATTTGTGCACCAAGAGGGAGCTTCCCTGCTACCCCTGAGATGAATGAGGCATGGTAGTCAGCCACAGGTAGGTATTTATAGTTATTATACGTTTGTTATGTTATGTTTTCTCTTTTGCATTTGTTTATATATGACTTTTCCATGAAACAATATAAACAAAATAGTATATCTTGATACTGTGAGTTTGTTGAGATGTGTAGTGCATAAATATTTACAATATTTTTCAATTCATCTTGCCTCCAAAGCTACTGAATGACCCTGGAGTTAATGCATCAACCCTGAGGTTACCAGAATGATCTTGTAGTTACTACATCAACCATAAACTTATCACAGCAACACAGAGGTCACCATAAAGACCCAGATATCACCAGAAGGACCCAGGGGTCACCACAACAATGCAAAGGTCACCACAGTAAACTAAAAGTGGTCACAACCACCAAGAGGTTACCACGACACCTGAGGCAATCCCTACAGGTCATGAAGACTGACCATGAGTCACCTAATGTGGCAGGCTTTCAAATTCAAAATTGTAAGGCCAAACTGACTTATACTTTTTGTTTTTAATCATTGATATTACCCCTAACATACAAGACCACATTCAATGAAATATGTGACATTGAAAATCTACCAATCACTTGGTTTAACAAAATGACAGGGTTATCTTACATATCCATGACATATTGAACACCATATACACAGTTTTAAAATTCTACTTTTTTTTTTTCATGCTGTCATCCATCATGTAGGAATATCTAGGGTAGTTTAATGATTAATGCTGATCATCGGTAATCCACACAGCCTTCCTGGCACATACTGTAGCATAAATGGGTATTGATGCACTTCACTGTTGAAAATGAAAATCTAAAGCAGACAACTGTGGTCACTGACGTTGTTAAAAATAGTGAAAAAATTTCAAGTTAGAATATAAATCTCTAAAAGTTGCATTTCATGTACCATGGTGGGAGCTTCCAGTGGACTCATAGATGTGATAGTACTCAGTTAGATCTATTCTAGAGAAAGTAGCAAATGCAAATTACTCTTTTGTATTAAGCAGGTGTGTGGAAGAATAGTATTATGAAGTTTAGATGACTGAAACAAATCTGAGAAGCTAAAAATTATGCAATGTTTGGAGGGAACGTTATCTCAGAGAGCAAAAATGGGTATGTTTGAAGGAAAAGTAGTTTCAACAATATTACATGATTGTGAGGTATGGGCCATAGATAGGGTTGTACAGAGGAGGGTGGATGTGTTGGAAATGAAATGTTTCAGGGCAATATGTGGTGTGAGGTGGTTTGAACAAGTAGGTAGTGAGAAAGATGTTTGGTAATAAAAAGAGTGTGGTTGAGAGAGCTGGAGAGGGTGTGTTGAAATGGTTTGTCCATATGGAGAGTATGAGTGAGGAAAGGTTGACAAAGAGGATATATGTATCAGAGGTGAAGGGAACAAGGAGAAGTGGGAGATCAAATTGGAGGTGGAAGGATGGAGTGAAAAGGATTTTGAGTGATCAGGGCCTGAACATACTGGAGGGTGAAAGGCATGCAAGGAATAGAGGGAATTGGAACGATGTGGTATACTGGGGTTGACGTACAGTCAATGGACTGAACCAGGGCATGTGAAACATCTGGGGTAAACCTTGGAAAGGTCTGTGGGGCCTGGATGTATGTAGGGAGCTGTGATTTCGGTGCATTACACATGACAGCTCGAGACTGAGTGTGAACAAATATGGCCTTTTTTTGTCTGTTTTCCTGGCACTACCCCAGTGAAGTGGGGGGTAGCGGTGCTGTTTCCTATGGGGTGGGGTGGCACCAGGAATGGATGAAGGCAAGTAGGTATGAATATGTACATGTGTATATATGTATATGTGTATGTGATGACAGTGACAAAGTATAATAAATAAAATGTATATGTATGTATACGTTGAAATGCATAGGTATGTATATGTGCATGCATGGGCGTTTATGTACATACATGTGTATGCGGATGGGTTGGGCCATTCTTTTGTCTGTTTCCTTGCGCTACCTTGCTAACACGGGAGACAGCGTCAGAGTATAATAATTAAAAAAAAAGAATAATGAGTGGATGGGTTGTTCTTCATCTGTGTCCTGGTGCTTCCTTGCTGATGCGAGAAATGGCAATCAATCATGATAAACACCAAATAAACTCATCTTTTGAGAGGATCCTGAACAATGTTATCTGTTGCCTCATAATGAGCATTTCTTTCATCATCCCTTTTTTTCTAAATTGTGTTGTACATTTAATTCCTTAGCTGTTTCTCTGGCAAATAGCTTGAGCACCTGGAACCCTAATACTTTGTTCTGCTCAATGAAATCAGCTGTTGCTGACTCTGTTGAAATGTTGGTTTCAATGATGCTCAAAATATCATTATGTATTTCACTACATAGAAGAAAATTATAATAATCTTGTGGTCAGCAGGAAGTTTGTGATCTACTTTTCAGACTTTCATTATATGTGCCCTTGATTTTAATAATATATTACATATTCCCCACTGCTTCAGCTTACCCATTTTTGTCTTGGATCACATCTTTAGCATTGTTGTCACATTTTTCATAAGATGATACAGGTGTGTACAAGCATTAATAGGGTGTGTATCTCCTGAACATGACATGAATTGTCAGAGTTTTAACACAACAGTCTACCACAGGTTATGGGCACATGAAATATAAGGTGGATTTGGATCTTTTTGTATTCTGTGTGCCATGCCTGACTTTATGCTTTCCTTCATATGAGCTGGATTATCCTATGACTGTCCATGACAGTCACTAAGGATCAGAGCTAAATCTTTTTCCAAGAATTGCAAGAACATAGTCCAGGAGGACTTTTTCATGCTAGGCATTGATCAAGTTTCCACTAAATGATAGAATTGATTTGTTTATGCTGTTACCACAAAGTTCTTGGCTCACTGTAGGGTTCAGAAAAAACAGTCTTGATTGAAGGACTTTCTGAGGTTATGACAGGGCATACCATAATATAACATATTACCCTCTTTTGACTTTTCTCGCAGACACTTTTAGACTATGGCAGTTCAAGGTGCAGTAATACAAGGTGGAAAGATTCCATCGAGTGGTGGTGGAAATAGCGATCTCGTCGTGGATGTTGTGTGTTACTGGTTAATAATCTGTTATTCACAAGTGATAGTAGTGTAAATACTCGCTCGGTATTACAATCATAAACTAATGTCAACTTTAGTTTTGACAAATATTTTTTCACAGATTTTCCCATGTAATCCAGTTCAGTGGGGCCTGGACAAATGCTGATAGCCCAAAGTCATCAGCTCATGCTCTGTAAGCTCAGAAAAAAATCTCGTACTGCAAATACTTTGTCCCAGAACTGCAATTTAATGTAATATTAATCAGAAATGTTTTATTTTTAACAGAACTTGGAGTTTCATGGTGAAAATTCTGAACAGTTTTATGAACCTTATATTTTTGCTTATGATTTTTTATCTACTATAAACTTACAGGATCTTGCATTTTCATTTTTCTTTTATGTTGCTTGCTTTTTGTTTTTCCAATGCAAAAGGCTTAAAAAATGCTCCACCTCTGAAGTTCCCCATGTGATAGTGTAGTACAGTATATCATATCTTGTTTTTTTGTGATCTCGCAGATATGTTTTTTGTTCGCAGAAGAAAGTGATACTTTAAGGTGTTTTGATTGCAAAAGGATCGGAATCATTATCCTATTTAGGATTAGGAAAAAATGCAATAAGCAAATATGAGAATGAAAGAAATATCATACTACACTTGTGAAAAGGGTTTTCACCAAAGGTGAGGTGCTAAGGTCTGAAATTAAAATATTTATTAAAAAAATTAGTTCCATATAATATTGTGCCTTCTTTAAAAATGGCAAACAGAAAATCCTAAAAATGTATTAATTCATGATGCAAAAGATACAAAGTGGCTTCCTAAAAGGATAAGTATCTGATTATAAACTGTAAAAGGTTTAATCATTTATTAATAGGAAAGACATGCATGGTATTGATGAAGGATTGGAAATGGTTTATGATTGGAAACATTTTCATAAAGGATTCTAGATAAATGATACATAATCCACCTCTAATGAATTGGAAAAGACATTAACAACAGAAAGACAGATATGTTAGAATCTAAGTGCCAGTTTAAAAGGTTCTGAAGAATGATGATATGAGTGGATTGCAGTGGACCTAGAAACAGTAAAACATAATCAATAAAATGTGAAATATATAGAAAGGAAAAGGATAATTTTCAGAAACATGATTGAGTGACTGAAAAATTACTAATGAATTTGTTTTTTATATTGTTCACACAACTAGAGAAGACCAGGACCATTAAACTTGACATGATACCAAGTTACTAGAAAGTGTGAAAATATTATTTTTCCAAAATTCTTGGTCATGGTGAAAGAAAACATATACAAAAAGCTGAGAATAAGGATCCTCTTGTTTAGTATCCTCAGAAAACTTCAAGTTGTTTTCAGTATTAAAGTAAAGCAGGGTATGCCAAAAGGCTTTTGTTTGACCAATCATCCATTAAAGGTAGTTGGGATGTCTTAAGTACAGAAGCATGGATGACAGAAAACTGTGGAATGGAGAATAATGCAATGTCCGATAAGGTATAACCATTATGTGTGTCAAGGAATTAGTATGAAAAATTTTTGAAGTAGTTCATCTGTTAGGGTATACTGTTTCTAGTAAAATTTTGTAACTTATGGAAAATATATTTTGGAATATAGCCATTTAATTAGATAGAGAAGCAGTTCAGATTAGTTTGAGACAAAAACATAGTATTTTAGGAGCTGAAAGACTTAACAAAAATATAAATGATAAGTGTTTTGATTAACAAGATAAAAGAAAAAGGACAAGACCAAAATGTACGAGAGATAGGTGGAAGCTTTTGGTGCCATTGATTATATTTATGGAAGAGGGGGTATTATGTTTGAATATTATTGGGCTGTATTTAGATATCAGCAGTTCATGACAGTTTATACTTCAGCATGTCTCAGTCTTGCCTGTAATTATCAGGACTTAGGGAAATAATGTAGTATTAGAACTCTCATCATCTTTATGAATATATTTAGTGGTCAGGCTATCATCACCACATGTATGGAATTTTGCATTGTCAACAATTCCAGCCTTTCTGACAGTGTTATTAGCATATATTAGAAATTTTATCAAAATTTCTTCCCCTTCCTTCTGTACAGAATAAGTAGGAAGGATAATCATGAGTGTGTAATAGAACTGTATTCTCAGTACTTTTTCTACAGATCATATTTTTCTTATTCACAATCATTATCTCTTTGTAAAGATGAAAAAGCACTGAGTGATTACTCTGGAGAAGCAGCTAAGTCATGTTTTAACTCTTTGTAATAAAAACTAATACCCATAGTTTATAAGGCACATTAAGTTGTCTGGTGCTAAATATATTTAACTTAGAGCCTGAGGAACCCGGAAGTAGCAGGGGATTGGGGTACACTGACCTCTGCCATGGCTGCGTGTTATCTATGAACTGTACATAAAACAATTTCTAAGGAGGTAATATGATTTTTTTTATTACAGTTAAATGAAAGATAAGAGATTAAAATTAGAATGATAGATATAATGACAGAGATATAGTGAAATTAGGAAAGTGAGTGCATGGATGGGTTTGATCTACATGACCATATTATTTAAGATGGGAGATAATTATAATTTTTGAGCAAATGACATGGCATCTTGAATGAATGGAAGAACAAAGAGTATGACAAAAAGGAACATGGAAGAGATTAATTAGGGCTTTGCAGTTCTTTAGTTATGGTGACTCTTGCCATGGCCACCCTTTTTAGGAGTTCCAATTGGAACAGACATCAGATATATAGATATATAGCTGTTCAAGGAAAGATGGTATCATAAGTATATGGGAAGCAGCAGCCAATCTTGTGGTAAAAAGTAAGTACCTTGTATCTCTTGTCTTTGAATTACAAAGCACTTGATTAAGGCACACCTGGAGTATATCACTTGATGGTGCACATAAATTTATATTATGTGCAAGTGCAAGTCTTGAACTATTATACTTCTGGGATTTCAAAGACAACAGAAACAACGTAAATGCTAGGTCACATTCTGTTTGCATTCATTTTCTTCATTAGCTTAAACTTCCTACTGTTTGAAATTGTGATAAAACATCAATAAAGATAAATCATCTTTAAGGAAGTCAGGTGAAAATGTTGAAAATTAACATACAAACAGAATACAAACAGACTTCAAGCTGCGGATGTGTTAGTGGTCTGATGTCTGTCACTTGAGTTATGGGACTGGTTTGGAGATGTAACATTTTCTTAATGGCGAGCTTAAATACTTGGAGTGAATTCTCATGAGACTGAAGTCCAGCACCCAGCCACTTGCAAAAATGTGCATATTTTCCCTTTCTTGATTCACTTGATAAAATAAGTATGCTATAATAGAAATTTAGTTTTTTGTTTGTTTGCTTTTTGTGTAATTAGAACATGGGTGTAGATTTCTAAAGATATGTATTTCCTCAGAACCTATCAAAGAAAAAAAAAAGTTGAATTTCATGCAGAATGAGACTTTCTTCACATTTAAATGTGAATGTAGTGAATGTAATAATCAGTAGATTAACATTATTTCACTATGATCTTCAACATGATTTATTCCCCAGTGAAATTCTATGCATTATCTGTATGATTGGCACATGGAAATATAGAACTTGTAAGAGTGTAGAGATGCCTTATTGTATAGGTTTTATGTAGATCACCTTGATGAACATCCAAGAATCTCTTGGTGACTTGGACTACTTAGTTTGAAGTGTCACAAAATTTTTCCCAGTGTCAGAAACCAAAAAAACAGAAGCCAGGTTTATATTTTTCTTTTAGCGTAATGCATAGTGTCTAGAAAAGGGCATGATGGACTAGTGGATCACACTTTTTAACAGTGGAGTCCATCATGGCATATGTAAGAAAATGAAAGTTAGTCTTTGAGTGTAGCATAAGCATCAATAGAAAAACAATGAGGTTAATGTGATGGAATTTTTATATTCAAAATCTTTATGTAAAACATTTTATTAGCAATAACTCTTCCCTCATAATTTGTCTAAAACTTTTTGATTGTTCCAAGCGCAATACCTTGGTAAAATTGTGGAATTCAGTATTCCGTAACAAAGGATGAAATATTTTTTTTAAAGGTGTAATAGTTTTTATGCAAAATATACCTTTTCAGTATGTGAAATGCAGTGCCAGTGGTTCCAGCCATCTGAGATACAGTGTGATGATCGCACAGTATTAATTCTTCCAAATCATATTTATATGAACTATAGAAAATACAAGGAACTTGTTTCCCTTTTGTATCATGATTACTTTAAACACAGCAACTGGAGATGCGTAATTGTTGTACGTGTTCATTCAGGAATTTCACTTCAGATTTATTAGATTTCATGCTATGTAGTGCTAAGTAGGTCCTCCAGTGCTGTACTTGTAACCTCATTCATGATTGGTGAGACATTGGGGTGTTTTAGAACAGCATCCAATTAGAATTCACCAAGTATACAAAGTGCAGAAGCGTGATGGGTTTACAGCCTGTAAACATTGTACCTTGCTTCTGGTTTCCATAATTTTAAAAGGAAACCATCCAGATAAATTGTGTAATGGGTGTGTTGTACGATATATGCAACTTCTAGATCTGATTTTTCTCCGAATCACAGGATCTTTAAGCTAGCCTCTTCCTCTTTCTTAAAACAAAAAAATATGGATAATAAGGTTTGGGGTATAGGGTATGATTGCTTTGAGGGCATTGTTTGCTCATCACTGTTGTTGAAATGCATTTTTATAGTATATAAACTTTTAAAATTTGAGGGTTAACAGTATATGCAACAGAGTATATCAGAGATTTATACTTGAATGATTGGTATTAATATAAAAATCTAAGATGTTTGACAACTTAGGCTGTATTTAAATGTACCCATTTAGTTTTTGCTGAGTAGTTTAGCTTTCCATATTACTTGTTACTCAAGTGGTGAAAGTGAAGAGGAGGGACCGGCTCAACCTCTACCATAGCTTCAATCCTTTAGTGGGGCCTTAAACCTAGACAGAGCCTTAAGTTATCAGACATCAAATGAGGACCAGAAAACACAAGGGCCAAGTACTGCATTCTGTGATATTTTATCATAAAAAAAAAAGTTTTATTTCATACTGTTTTGGGCATTTTTGTGCTACAAATGTTGGAAAAAAAATTGTGTACATTTCATATTTTTCATTGATGGACTTTTGAACAAAAAAGAGGTCTGTGCTACAACAATTCAAGTGGACTAGTAAGGAATGAAGACGAGATAGGATGAAAGTAATATTCATAGCAAAACTATTGTTTGCCTTCCAAGAAAAAATGTAAATATTTAAAATTTTGAGACTTGGATGATACTTGACTATAATCTGTTCAGCAGTAGATGATTAAGGAGAGTGATACTGTAATAATAAATAATTTGTATTATTTACTGTAATCCAATGAACAAGATGTGGCCCAAAAGGGATTTGGTACATATTTGACAACGTTGTATGGCCATGAAAGTTAAATACTTTTTCTTGATCCCAGCAATTAATTGGATTTCAATTATATTTTGGTTATTTATATAATCTATTCACTGCAGGTGGGGCATATATGTCCCAGTAATTCATTTTCTGTTCACTACCGTTGGAGTGTACAATGTTAAAATTCTTGAATCAGCTGTCACTGCCTTGAACCAAAATATACATCCATTTATGCCTGTCATGGCTACACACATTATTAATAAATGCTACAGCCTAATTTTTTTCATACATATAGGTCAGTCTGTGTGATAGTGTGAAGCTGTGACACTCTCATGATAGATATTACTGATGAAAACCTTTAGTAATTATATTTGTTTGAGAAAAACACCACACATTACATATGCCTAACAGGACTTGCTAGAGTACTCCACGAGTATATATATATACCTGGTAGCAGAGCAGCACATGTTAGAGGACACACAGCACACATAAGTAGTGTTTCACTCTAAGTTTTACATCCTTTTATTCTGGAATTTATGTCATAGTTAACCATAAAAACTTTTGTAACTTTTTCATTTGTAAATATCACCCACACACATTGTACAATGGATAGTACGACTGCCGCAGTGAAAGGGTTAATGATGAATTTGCTGGTTAAGTTGATTTGCATTGTGATGGTTATGGGATGTGATAAAATGAACAAAAAACAAAAACAAATACATTCTTAGAATGCTGGTTTGAAATCAATTCCATGAGGTTTGTCTACCAACTGGTCAAGGAAGCTAATAAGGATAGCAACAGATATATACCACAACCAATGAACTAGTTTATCAAAACTGCTGTGTATCGTGTGTGGTGCTAGAAAAAATGAAATTACTTCCTGTCGGACTTATATATAGAAAAGATAATTGCAATGCAGAAGCCCAGTTTTCTGTCTCTAACAATCCGGTGGGATTTTGCACCAATGACAGCAGTAAATGGGTAAGAGTTATGAATGTTGCCCCTCTGTGTGCATCTCCGTCTAGGCTACAGAACTCACTGTATGTGTCTGTGATCGAGTCTGTATTAGTTCTAAGTCTAATGTTGTCTACTACTTAAGGACTATTACTATTTATGTATTGACTTTGCTGAGTCTGGTGTAAACTTAAATGAAGAACTGAAAGAAAGATTACTGTTGTGCATTGGCTAATGTAAGATTAATTTTCAATACAGTATTAAAATTGTATGATTATCCTCATCTACTTATTAACCAATATGTACATAAGTAGGATTGTACAGAAAACAATATTCCATTAAGGAAGAATTCCTTATGGCCATCTATCTCCCCATTTAATTTTTGCCAAGGTACACCACAGTCAAATTTGATAGAGCTGCTTTTTTTACACATTTCACAACTGCCTTTTCCACTTATATTTTCCTGCTCCCCTTACACATTTTTCTTTTCTTGGTATTTCTTTATATTATTATTTAGCAGTAATAAAGAATTACATGAAATGCAGTGAGTGAAATTCCCATATGATGCATTATCTAACCATAAACATCATTAGCAACTTGACACAGCTGGAAAAAATATCATATCAGTCACCTATAAAATTGTCAAAGTTGTACTGAGCCACATTTGATGAATGATTCCATATCTCATCTACTTTAGTCACTAGCAACCAAACAAACACAGCTGCTGGAAATAAATATACCACATAACACAAATCAACCACAAATCATCAAAGATAGTGTAACCATCATCTAGCAGAAAGCCACATTTTTCTCAAGTCATTTTTACAGTATCGTTACTTATATTTTTCATGCACATTACTCTGTATTTCAGCCAGCTTGACCCATCGTTTTTCGCTCATAT
>JAUTXX010137277.1:0-15900 GCA_032273605.1 Panulirus laevicauda | reverse complement strand
GCCCAGTTTTTAGGACAGATCTTTTTGGTGTTAATTGATTATAGAATGATTTGGTGGTAGAGATGTTTTAGTAAGAAATTAGAGCAGTTGGTACTGAATATATACACACATTCTTTTCCAGTACTCGCACAAAATATGGAGAAGAAAAAGAAAAGTTTACGTATTCCTTGGCTCTAGTTTTCTTCCAGTGCATTGTAAATGCGATATATGCTAAAATAAGTGAGTATTAGAGGATTTTGTAGGTTTGTATGTAGCTTACTAATGACAGTTGACTTGAATTGTTTGATTTATTTATACAAGTGTGTTTTGACTGACAAAATTTGGTATTTTTTTTTTTTTATTACATATGGCAAAACAATGTAAAGAATTACAGTAGTGTTAATGGCATATACCACTTCAATATTTGGAAAGGGGATGCTGAAGTAATGCAGGAAAGATGTGATTGTTTCCTTAAGTCTTGTTCATCCTTTCATTCAAGCAACTAGCAAATTTGTGCCCTCTGAACCATCAGTTGTTCTCTCCTTCAGATGGCTACCATATCCTCCCTCACCATCATGCCCTCCCACCATGGCTATGACATCTTCCCTCACCCACCACCACCTCCTCCCTCCCTGGCCACCACACCCTCACCACTGTCACTCCCTCCTTCCCAGGCCAGCACACCTTGAATGGAGGAATGGGATTGTTAAGTGAAATTACCACTAACCCTAGCCATTTCCCCTCTTCATAATTCACATATTGTTGGTGCAACCTTCCTGCTCAACACTGAAATATTTTCCCAAAATTATATCACCCCATCAGCCAGCAGTTTCTATCTGCCAAGGGGATGGTCCAGCTATTGGCAGCTACATGTGTATAGGGGTTAGTTGTTGTGTGTTTGGCAACTTCCCTGGCATGTGTGCAAACAGACTGACAGACAACAGGATTGCTTCTTTATCATATAGATTTGTGGTTATGTTTCAAGATTTTGATCAGTAGTAATTAGATAAGTTTAAAGATTTTGAATATGGCTTATTTTGATACATGCAGCCTGATCTACATATATTCATGCATGTGTGTGTGTGTTCACACTCACACTATAGCTGTCCTGTGAAATGCACTCCCACCACAGCTCCCTCTCCATGCCCCGGCACCACAGACCTTTCTATGGTTTACCCCAGATGCTTCACATGCCCTGGTTCAATCTACTGACAGCACATCGACCCCGGTATACCGCATCATTTCAATTCACTCTATTCCTTGTACGCCTTTCACCCTCCTGCATGTTCAGGCCCCGATCACTCAAAATCTTTGTCACTCCATCTTTCCACCTCCAATTTGGTCTCCCACTTCTCCTCGTTCCCTCCACCTCTGACACATATATCCTCTTGATCAATCTTTCCTCACTCATTCTCTCCATGTGACCAAACCATTTCAAAACACCCTCTTCTGCTCTCTCAACCACACTCTTTTTATTACCACACAACTCTCTTACCCTATTATTACTTACTCGGTCAAACCACCTCACACCACATACTGTCCTCAAACATCTCATTTCCAGCATATCCACCCTCCTGCGCACAACTCTATCCAAAATAAATATGTCTACCCTTATACGAGACATGCTATACCTATTTTAGTATAACTGGACATTTACAATTTAAATATCAAGGTCTAATTAAAGGCCCTAAATTGAAGCAGAGCCACTGTCAAGCCTTTCACCATCTACCTGCTAAATACATCATTTTGAAACCTGCTTTCCGTATGTTAACCTTTCATAAACAACATCAATAAATATGTATTGTAGAGTCACTTTTTACCATTAAAAGAACCAAAATGAGAAAAGCAAAACATTCTAGCCTTTTGCCATCCACCTTCTACTGGCAATGCTACGCAGTCCCATTGAGCTTATCCTTTTACTCTTCTACACTCACCTTAAAATATGAGGAAATTATAGGAGCAGCTAGATCACAGTTTCATTTAAATTTACATTTACAATACCCAGAAATCGAAATCTATGACACCATACAGGTACCTCTCAATTCATGCATATATGATTTATGCCATTTTTAGATACACACATGGTTAACTTACATCCTTCTTTAATTTACATGGACTTAAGATTCAAAATAAGGCAATCATCACTGGGCTGGCAGTGCAGTGGCTTGGCACGGACAGTGCCATGCAAGAAGTGAGCATAAGCATGGTGTGGATACAGTTTGTAGTCATGGAGTGCTACATTTTGCAATAAACTGCATATTGCACATGTTCTGCCTTTTGCATCATGCCATTAGAGCATCTTATAAATTCTCCTGTAACCAATGGTGCTAAGAAGCATAAGGCCATCACCAATGAGGTTAAGATGAATGCACAGCATATATCAAGTATGCCCTTGGACTTAAGTGGTTCAACATTATGAATTATTTGTGACAACGCAGAAAAGATCTAAGAGTACCAAGTCTGATTATAGATAGAATAGAACAAATGTTTCCATCAACATGCTTGTGATACAAGCAAAGGCCTACAGTATATGTGATGACTTCACAACATGAGAAGGAATGGTGGAAACATCTCATGTAAGTCTTGGTTCATAAATTTTAGGAAACACTACAATTACCACAACATCAAGATGACTAGTGAGGCTGCTTTAGCTGATGTCATTGCTACTGAAAATTTCCTGGCAACCCTCAAGACCATTATCAAGGAAGGTGGTTATCCTCCTAAACAGATTTTTAACATGAATGAGACAGGATTATTTTGGAAGAGAATACCCATGAAACCTACATTTCCTGTGAAGAGAAGATTGCACCAGGATTCAAAGTTTGTTCTTTCCTTTTTTCATCAATGGAATTCATTGTGCAGTCTGTACATTAGAGTATTTCATATTTCCTGATAATGTACATCATAGTTATCTACTGATATGATATTTGGCACAGTTTATTGATAACAAAATCCCATAATCTTTACCAGTTACATTGAGTTACAAAACCATTTTTAGGAATATGACTATCAAGTAAATTGAGAAGTCCCTGTATAAGTATCATCGACTTCATTCCAATTCACTGGGGGCTGATTAAACTATTGGTCAATTACTAAAATGAATGAGACAAAATTCACTATTCATGGAAAATACAGTTTCTCAAACAGTCTTTTTCCAGAATCTCCTGATAAGTACCTCAGTCAACATCTGCACATTCTACATTTCCCTAAACATCTTGTAAACTCCTGTGTTCACATGCAACCAACACCTGCTTGCCTGAACAATGCATATTCTTTTAATACCTGCTTGCCTTTCAAGCCTTAACGAGGCAGCATCAGGATTACAACTAAGCCTTCAAGAAAAACCCCACTGTGCTTTATCTGTTCCTTTGTCAGTCTGAAAACAGTATCATCACAGTATGCATTTATACATAAAAGCGTTTAACATGCATTAAGAAACACTTACCGCTTCTATATATGGGAAGCCATCTGCAGAATGTTACGAGCTTGAAGCAGCAATGGCATGTCAATCATGTGGCCTCGGAAAGTGAAGGCTCCCTGAGAGATACAGAAATGAAGGCATTCACTTAAAAATGCCAAGGTATTACACTATGAGATAAAGATCTTATAGTAATTACACCTAATACCTGAATCTGATTTCTGCTTCTCAGTTGCAGTTAGAAAAAGAAAAGCCAAAAGACTTTCAAAACATAAGTGAACTATATCAACTCAGTTCTAATAACCAGTTAAAGTAAAGATCAACATTCTTCACAATATGTTGCTATAATCTATACACAACATTTGACGACTCATACATCCAATACCATGGCAGTGATAAAATATCATTTCTAAAGTATGATTTCCACCATACAGCCAGTGAAAACTATGAGAAAAATTAATTCCCAAAATAACATGTTTCTGTAGTGTAACTTTATCTTTGGGTGATCTCTCATAAGCAATTTTTAAAGTGAAAATTTATGGCAAAGCTGCATAACCTTTGTCTTTGCCCTACATAAAATGAGGGGCCCACAACTTATAACAAACTATACTTGTGTAGCAGAAACAAATTAAAGTATCTATGAGCTGTCTTTGGGTAAATGTGGTGATTTGGAAGGAAATATAAGGGAGAGAGCAGTACAGGGTAGAAGAGTCACTGGGTTCCTTAACAGAATCATGAAGGGTACAGGTGTGAGTATGGAAGTGAAGAGAAGATTAAGGGACAGCATAGTCCTCCCAAACCTGACCTATGCAGACGAAGCATGTACATGGAATGAGTCACAGTGGTCAAGAATCCTGGCTGTGAAACTGAGTTATATGAGAAAAGCATGTGGTGTGACTGGATGGAATGAAAAAAGAAATAAAGGGGTGTAAAAGAGATGTGGTATGGCAGGGAACACAAAGGGAATGAATTGTGGAGTGGTAAAATGGGTGAAACATAATACTTTGAGGTGGTTAGGGCATGCGGAAAGAATGCACGACTGGGAATTTACAAGGAGAGTACATGATAGTACAATCAAAGGGGTTGGTGTGAGTGAAAGACCACTTGTGACATGGGCAAACAGGGTGGGGGAATACTGGAGGGAGAGAAATAATGGAAGAATGTGTGGAATGGTGTATGCGAGGGAGGCATGTAAGGACAGGGATAAGTGGAGACACATTTGCTGTGGCCAGCCCTTGATGGGAGTTCCCGGAAGGAACAGGTGTCAGAGATATAGAGAGATAGATAGAAACAAATCAAAACAAATCAAAAATATCATCAGTATAAAATGTTAGTCGACATTAGGTCAAGTCTAGAGGTTAGTTAAGCTGGATAAGATTTTGCTAATAAACTACATAAAAAGATGATTAGGATTCATCCTGGTTACCCAAGTTATGAACACACAGTCATTTGAATAGAATGCATGTGAGCAACTAATATAAGTCAGAGTACACAACAGTCACTTTACTGGCCATTTCCATAATGCGTCATACATAATCCTTTTAAGAAGTCTGTGGTAATCAGTGTCCCATAATGAAATGAGGCAGAGTCAGCTTCAAAAACTAACTGAATAGTGTATAAAATCATAAAACTACTCTAACTCATAATGTGTGGATATCTAAATCTTTGTTAACGAACCTAAATGATGTTAGGAGTCAGAGGAAAAAAACAGCTCCTACCTTTCCTTCCTTTTGATGTTGTTCAAAAGCCTGCACAAGAGCTGCTGCCCATTCCACCTTTTCAGGTTGTGGTGAGAATGCTTTCTGCACAACTGGAACCTGACCTGGGTGGATCACCTGAAAATGTAATATGAGAGCACTGATGTTTAATCTTTTACTGCTCCAAGTTTTGCATTTCAACATAATCAGTGATTAAATCTTTTAAAGCCGAGAATTCCATATGGAAGCCAAACTGAAATTTTGAATCATAATACAATTTGATGTTATCTATGCAAGCATAAACTAATTTGATTAATCTTCATATGGTCAAATTAAATACCAATACCATTACACCTTGTTGTTATATGTGAAACAAAATTATGCTATTGCTCTTGAATTTTGGTAAAGTATTTTCACACAAAACTGAAACTCTAAAGTCATTCATATTACAATAAATGATATGTACTATCATTATTTCTTCTCTTTACAACCTCATTAGTTACCATGTCAATACACTGCTCCACTGTTACAAATCCTCGACTTCTACATTAATATCATTCACCCATCAATAAACTCTCTAACAGTCAACACCACATTAGGAACACTGCTTTCCGTCAGCCTATGGCAGAAGGGTTTGGGGACCCTGATTTCTTACGATAGATTCCCTCTAAAGATGTATGCCTGTATGTTTATCATCCACCCCATGTAAATGGAAATGGAATGAATTATAATGAGAAGATAAAACAGATATAGCCTTATGACTGTCTTCACAAAACCACACTATATATTGTGTTATACTCATTTTCAGCCTCAACATCACTACCTAAGAAAATCTAATAGTTATCCACTCACTATCTTTTAATGGTCATTCACTTTCCACTTAACAAGATTGATCAAAGAATGATTTTGACAGCCAGAGGCTCTATGAATGACTAACTATATTTATGCACATCATGGCTACAGCTTAAAAGTTAGGGATTGCACCTGGGATTAAATAACCCCTATCATGCTGATCTTTTGCATTTTCTCTCTTTTCATTCACACAAATTTCCACTCACATTAATCAATATTCATTATAGCCAGTACATATGTCATGGTATCTATCTTCTGTTCATCTGCCCTTGCCTCGAGGCAAAGTATACAGCCACTGATGCTTGCAGCTGTGTCCCACACACTGTAACCAGGAACTACAGCCTAAACTTTTTTTCATACATGGAGCAGCCTGTGTAAAAATGTTAAAGAGGCCTGCATGAGATCTGCACCCTCTCATTATAATTTGTGAACCTGTGAAACCCTTACAAAACAGCAGAAATTAATATGAAAATGAAAACCCTCAGTAATCATATTTGGGACAAAAACACCACACATCTCACTATGTATGCATGGTTATACACCTGGCATACCTATTGCTCCTGGCAGCAGAGCAGCATTAATGAAAAGTCGCATAGTACATGTAATTTCCCATCAAGTTCAGCCGTGCATTATTTTACAATATTTAGAAAATAACTTTTTAATGAATCCTTACAAAATCATGGATATATTTCAATGGAATATTTGAAAATCTCAAACAAACAGAGGGTACCTGATAGCAACCTCTATAAAAATGGCAAAAATTGGTTGACCAGTTTCACAGCTGGCTGCTAAGCCACAGTCATCCACAAAGACCACATATCTAAAACTTAAGCTCAACCATGGGGACCCCAGAGCACTGTTCAAAAACCAAATCTTTTCAATTTCTTCCTGCATAATCTCCTAACACCCCCAAACCAGCATGAATGACTCTCCTAAACAGACAACCTCACAATAACATCACAGGACCCCAGCAATGCACAAGCAGTAATAATAAAATGCAATACTACACACAATTAGAACACTGGCCCTCACAAACCTGGTGACCTCATCCCCACAGAAAACAACCATCATAATCTTAAACCCTGGCAGAAATGAATCCAACTTACACACTTACATTACCCTGATTAATCAATCATTCCCGTTCAATAAAACACCAACCACATCGGAGATCATTCATGATACACATGTGACACTAATCCAACATCACAAACATCAATGTGAAGTCTACAAACAAAATAATTACTCTCATAAAATTAACAGCAATACTAAACAAGTAAAACAATTCTTCATTAACCTCTACAAACAATTTGTTTGCTCCATGATAAACTAGACCTGAACTCCCTCGTAACCCACTTATTCAAAAGCAGAAAATAAAACTTCAAACAACACAAAAGAGACCACTGACAACAACTATCAGCTCCACAGTAACTGCAAACACTAAACATCTACGCAATGAAGCAAACATCCTTTGAATGCAATCCCATCACAACATGCTGGGCACCCAATCTTATTCAAAAGCAATGGGCTCCTCCCATCCAGCCACTTAACAGCCACCCATCCACCATCTTCCATTCAGAAACAAAAAGCTTACCATAGCCGTACTTTTCATCCAATTGTAATCACAGACACCTACCCCTACCAAACATCAGTATAGCAAAAAATTCACACCAAACTGACCCAACAGACACTAAACAACCAACCCTCCAACTCAATCTTCAACTCCATCTCAACAAAGATACATCAATTTGAAACATATTTCTCCAAACAAAACTAGCTGAAAGTGTATGCCTGCACTCTGGACTTGACCCTACTCTTCAAACTGCAAACACTGATTCAATGTATAACAGAACCCCTCAAGCTTAATGTGCAAATTCCACAATGAAGACACTAAACACCTACTCTTTAACTGCCCTGCACTCATCTTGACTCGACAACCACACACCATCAGTACACTTCATGACCTGTGGTCCCAACCAGTGGATATGGCTGAACACCTGAATGCTGATGGAGCTCCATAAAAGGTAGTCCTGAGGAGATTACCACGCTCTAGGTTCAGAGTGTAACTACTACTGGTAATTTCACAACATTTAGTCTTCTCTTCTTCAGGAAAGTTATTCTCTCGTATCCACTGAAGTTGTATGTCTTCTCTTGCATATAAAAGAAATGAATGATACCACAATTTTTTTCTTTAAAGTTTTTGCTTTAGTAGTACACAGTCCAACTTTCAACTAAGCATTTAAAGATTTCATCTAATGCACATAAACTCCACTTAAACATTACGTATCACTCTTTCACATCCCAACTTGAGACTAGAAACCCTGTTTGAAAGATAACATGGTAGTCAAAAACTTGTCTTTTATGTCAATTAAACATGAACAAACATAATGCAGTCTAATGAGGACATCATATATTGCAGGCACTCGCTCATATCAGTCACTCACCTGCTTACACGTATAACCCATGCTAGCTCCTTCCTCACTTTGTAATCTCAGCCCATCAAGGTCTATGAAAAAAAAGAAAGAAGAAAAGTAACTTCCTGCAATTGAAAAACATTTAGTTAAGAACAATAGATGATAGATAGTCAATTATCAAACAACAATCATATTTTTCATATATGTTTGCTATATCCTGCACAAGCAAAGTAGCCTCCACAACAAAGGACTGAGCCTCAAGAGGAAAAAATGAAATATGGATACAAAAAACAAAATCACTAGTAGCTGCTCTGATATCACAAACTTGTGCACAAGATAATAACTATTCTTATACAAAATTTTTATCTACACACATCCAGAACATTCTGATGAAAGTAAATCATTTAACTATTATACAGATGATAATTTTTTGTGTGTCTTCAACATTTTACCAATAGAAATTGAGTTACATTCCTCTCTTACCTTTATAATCTATGTACACCAGATCAATAGCTTGAAGCTTAAAAGCTTTAGCCACTGTCACAATATACTGACGTGCAAAACTTAGTTCCCTCGCTTCATTAGTACGTGTTGCACCTAAGAGGAAAGAGTAGGAAAAATTGAAGTGAGCATCTTTGATACCTTCATAAAGAATAATCTAACAATCTGTTGGAGAAAGCCTAATACTGTTTGTGATCGAACTAATTTTGCAATAGGTAGTGCCTGCATAGAAACTCTGACAGTCCTTAATCTATCCTTAAGCAACAAACATGGCATTTTCTGCATTTTAAGCTACATGAACTATTTCAGATTCATCTTCAAAAATTTCAATTATTGTATATTTCTTCATACAGGATTACAGAAATGTATGCAACAGAAAAATCACATTATATTGTCCTAAAAAAAAAATAAACCTTGTCCGCTCCTATATATTTTCAAAGGTGATGTCAAACTTACATTTTAGTACTTTGTCATCTCACCTTTGGCTCTGATTACCATCTACAGAAGTCTAGGCATAGATTTGGCAAGGTTCCTGAGGTATTCTAGTTCCATGTTTTGGGTCTATAGGGTCTTAATCTTCTGAATGAGGCAAGGAACTGAGGAAGTGTTGCATGAAGCAAGCTTGAATTTCATCTGGCTCCATCAATTCTCGACTGGGAAGTTTCTAGGCCACTCCAGCAGTTGCATATTTTTCTCTGACTCCCAATTAATCACCTTTCTAGTCTTATTGCATGAGGCACTACCCTGCATAAATTGCAACATAAACCTCATAAAAAGGAAGTAGGTGGTCGACTGATCAAAGGAGTGTACCAGTGGAAGTTAAGCAAAGGAGGAGGGAAGAATATAAGATGTGTGAGTGGAATGTTAGGAAGCTGATAGAGGAAAGCAAAGGAAGAACAGATGGAGATTTTGGAAGTAAGCTGAGTAAAAGTAATACACAGTACTCGAGGGAGGTGAAAATGGAAAGAGGTGGATGTAAGAAAAGAAATGGAAATGTGTGAAGTAAGGAAGGAGAGCTGCTGAATCAAAGGGAGGAAGTGAAAGAAACAAGGAAAGAGTATTTTGAATGAAGTGGGAGGAGGTGAGGCAACAGTCGTTACATGCATGGGTATGGAGAATAGAAAGAAAAGGATACAAGTGAAGGGTCTAGTGCAAAGAGAGAGGTAAAAAGGGAGATGATAAGGTTGAAGTTAGGAAAGGCACCTGGAGTGGATAGGATTATGGCTGAAATATTGAAGTACGGGGGAAAAAGTGTGATAGAATGGATACATTTGATATGTAATTTAGCATGGAAGCAGAAGACTGCCTGAGAACTGGGCAAAAGCTATTGTTGTTCTTTTACTCAAAGGTTATGGTGCTAAGGATGTAAGTAGCAATAATGAGCAGGAAAAATGGTCTGGCATGTAAAAGAGACTCTTTTAGGTGTAAAAGTGCTAAGGGGCAGCAGGTGGGGTCTGATCTTTACCTTGTGAAGAAGAGGGTGAAGATTTAAAGAGTTTTTCAGAAATGAGGATACATTACGAGTGAGAACAGAGTGGTGAGAGTAAGCGAACTTAGAAAAGAGACTCGTGTGAAGAAATACCAGGAGAGATGGAGTGTAGAATGGCAAAAAGGTGGGAGTAAGTAAAGTTAAGGGAGTGGGTGAGTAATGGGTGATATTTAGGGATGCAGTGCTGGCATGTGCAAAAGATTCATGTAGCATGCATCAGGTGGGAGGTGGGCAAATTAGAAATGGTAGTGAGTTGTGGAATGAAGAACCGAAGTTGCTAGTGCAAAAGAAAAGAGAGATATATGAGCTGTGCTTACAGGGAAGGAGTGCAAATGAGAGAGCAGCAGGTTAAGATGAAGGGTGCAGACGTTGAAAAAGAGAGCAATGGGCAAATGAGAGATGAAGTGAGCAATTATCAGTCAACTTTGGTGAGAATAAGATGTTTTGGAAGGAGGTAAATGGTGTGAAAAAAAAAAAGAACAAATGGGAGCATTGGTGAGGGGGGACAAATGGGGATTGGTATCAGGGAGAGATGCCATGGGAAGGAATGAGTGATTTGAAGGACAGCTGAATGTGTTTTGATGACATGGTAGCAGAAGTAGTGTGTTTGGGTTAGAGTGGTGAGCAAAATGAGATTCAAAGAAAGTGATTTGGTGAAGAGAGAAGACTGACTGGTTGGTAAGGATATTAAGTGTATGTATGGATCATGGTGAAGTGCCCGAGGATTGGAGGAATGCATGTATAGTGCCACTGTATAAATGCATGGGGGATAAAGATGAGTGTTCAAACTACAAACATTCTGTAGTCTGAACACTCATCTTTATCCACCATGTCTTGTAAAGTGTGCCTGACAAGTTGTACGGGAGAGTAGTGATTGAGAAGGTGAAGGCATATACAGGGTATCAGACTGGGGATGAACAATGTGCTTCCAGAAATGGTAGAGGATGTGTGGAATGGGTGTTTGATTTTACAGAATGTGTGTGAGAAATACTTAACAGAAACAGAAGGACCTGTATGTAGCATTTATGGATCTGGAGAAAGCATATATGATGGGGCTGATACAGATGCCTTGTGGAAGGTCTTAAGAATAAATGATGTGGGAGGAGAGCTTTCAGAAGCAGTGGGAAGTTTTTATCAAGGGTGTAAGGCATTTGCACAAGTGGAAAGAGAGAAAAGTGAGTGATTCCAAATGAAGGTTGGTATGCAGCAGGGGTGTGTGATGTCCCCATGGCTGTTTAAACTGTTTATGGGTGAAACATAATACATAGAGGTGGTTTGGGCATGTGGAAAGAATGCATGACATGGAATTTACATTTATGCATGTGGAAAGAATGCAAGGCAAGGAGTTTACAAGGACAGCATATGACAGTACGATTAAAAGGATTTGTGTGAAAGGAAGACCACCTGTGACATGGGGATGCAGAACGGAGGAATACTGGAGAGAGAGAAAATTGCGGAAGAATGCACGGAATGATGTATGCAAGGGGGCTCATAAGAACAGGGATAAGTGGAGACCTTTTTTCTGTAACTACTTCCTTGATGTGATTTCCCAGAAGGAACAGGCATAAGAGATATGGATAGATAGACAGCGGACAAGGTTTTTTTGCAGGTGCTGTATGCTACTAAAACAATACCTATGAAAATACATACGATTCCTTACCAATATCAGCACAGAAATCGTCTGAACCAAATACAATGCCATCAAGGTCAAAGGGAGCATCCTTAGATAATTCAACTCCTCTGCGGCAAATTGTGGGGAGACTGAGAAGTGATTCTGCTGATTCAATGAAGATGATGAGACGTAACTTTTCTGGGGTGCTGTGATCCTTCATGGCCAACTTTAATTTTTCTGTAAACTGAAAAGCATACATTATTTCATGATCCTTCTTGGTCATCAAGGATTTCATTTTTGTAAGCCAGCAGGATGATTTTCGTATATCCTAAAACACACTGCCAAATGGAATGGAGAAACATTGGACACAATCTCAGGCAAAATTTCCAAGATCAACCAGAGTCCTCATGTATGACACTAAATTTTCTAATATTTGACTTCAGGAATTATAAATATGGCGGTACAGAAAGTATAGCAAAATAAGTTCCAGTAAAATTTCATCTCAAGCATTTACATAAAGCACACAAACAACCAAGTAGTTAGTTCTTATGCTACTCATTTTAACTAATGAATGAATGAAGCTCATGAATGTATTGATCTACAATAAAATATCTTACTAAACATTGTTTCAAGTCCCAGTGCTAACAAGCAAGCTTCTTCCATCTTCTAAGTTCCCATCACCTCTCATTATCATCAATATCACCCAAGCCATACTCTCTTAATCCATTCACTGTGGCTAGTCCATAAATTACAGTATTTTTTCTGCTTACTGCAGCTTTATCATATATGATCAAATTTCTTGAATCACACATCTCTACCTTGAGATGAAATATACTGCCATCAACGCTTATGGTGACATCCCATGTATTATAACCCCATTATAGCTTGCGGTGACATCCCATGCACTGTAACCTATATTTTTCCATGCAGTAGTAAATTGATGAGGCCTGTACAAGATCTTTACCCTCTTTTTAAATGAGAATTTGTCAAGTTAAAAACTTAAAAGCTCTTATGAAAGAAAAAGTATTAAGGATGACAACCCTTAATAATCTAATTTGTTTGTGACAAAACCATTTCCAAAAATATGACACATCTAACTATGCATGCTTAACAGTACCCCTGAAGTACCTCATATGACTAGCAGAGAAGAGCATAATTATGAGGGCATGAAGCTCATGTAAGTAATTTTTCAACATACTGACTTGTACACCCTTCAATTTGAAAAATTTTACATATTCTGATTACAATTAATAAAAAAATTATGGAAATGAGTTAAGAACATTTAGAAATCTACAGCCACATGGTGGAAATGAATTTTGGAAATGATGCAGCAAAATGGTCCTTCTTTCAAAACTTTCACCTTCTCTGTTTATGCACGTACAATGAAATAAATGGTCAGTTTTCAATAAATAACTGGGCAACAATCTAATATAATTCTAAACTTAATCCATTAACTATCAATAAGCATACATGTACAGACAGGATAAAAGTTTGAGAATATAAAATTGTTCAGTCCAGCTGAAATGATTATCAAGACCAAAACAAAATGGATTCTTGTTAAAATGAAATACTGTCACAGTCCCCTTGATAAAATATTGTGCATTTCTATAACTCAGTCTTGTACAGCAAAAGATTATGCTTGAGTTGAAGTTACTGAGTATTCCTCCTGACAGAATAGCAAAAGGCACAAGATGATTCTTGAGACAAGCCAAAGTTCTGGACCAAATGATCTGGTGACTTGCAATTTCATGATGATTAATCAAAGGAAAGTCACAAACTAAACAAGGAAAATGTATGTTTGAAAAATTTGAACATCAGAGAAAGGATTAAACTGGAAAGTATGATATAAGTGTGAGAGGTAGATGCAGACAGGTTATAGTAGTAGTCCACTGATTAGAAGAAAAGAAAGAGGAAATAAGTGTGTTAGTGAGAGATCTAACTATGGATAACTAGCTTATTAGAGCCAACAGTTACAGAGTAATTTAATTACACATTTCACAATACCCATTCCAGATGTTCTGGGGAATCCACTTTTGGGAGGTGTACAGTGGATGGGAGATGCTTTGCAGAGAGAATCTCCACCATATCAGCCTCACAAAGTCCACTTTCCACACTATTGAAACGAACTGAGCAGTCTTTGCCTGTAAAATCGATTTCTTGAGACTGCAAGACGTGATGGATTTTGGATCTTGCTGTTTCCTAAGATGAAAAACAGTAAAAAAAAATAATTCAAGGAAATGAACTGATGGTTCTCTCTCTCTCTCTCTCTCTCTCTCTCTCTCTCTCTCTCTCTCTCTCTCTCTCTCTCTCTTTCTATTTTTGAAGTCAGAGTCATTAGGTCCAATTTATGATAGACATCATCACAACTGTACAATGTTTAATATATAATGCTTGTGTCATTCTCTTCCTCTTATGGTGAGAGTTTATCAGAAGCACAAAAAAAGGCTTGGGAATGTTACTGATCAGTCAACGAGTCCTTATAAACAAGCATCTTTTGGCCTTCTATGTTTCATGACAGTGGAAAAATTGAATCTCTAAAGCTAAACTTCATTCTAGGAGATAAAACAATAATTCAACTCCTACTAAGCAATTGCTCCATTAGGTGCTCACATAGCTCTGCCTACAGGAGAGTTATGGTTTTTCACTTTTCAAAACCCACATTCTTACACAAATTTTTCAGATCACTCTCAAGACAAATCTCAATCATTGTGTTTTTCCTGCATGCACTAAATGAGAACATGTATTTTTGTTTTGTGTTCTTCACCATCTTGAAGAAACCCAAAAGGTATGGGGGATAACAAAATTAGATTAAGACAAGTGAGAGTTTGGGTTAAATATCAGTTCATAAAAAAATTGGCAAGAAACATGCACAATTAAGTAGTTCCACGTTACACTTAGTACGAGCTTGGAATAATGTTCATCAGTTATACCTGAAACACATTTTATGTTTGAAAAAGACAATAAAGAGAGAGAAAATGTCAAATGAAAAGTCATGCATAGATCAAAATGGAAAATGCAAATTCTAAATTACATAGAAAATATTCAAAACAACCACACTATAATTCCTTTCTATGACTAAAGATACAAGTAGAATACCGGGTATCCATATTTCTAAATTCTACAAACTCCCAGATTTCATGGTCCAGCACATTAAGATTACCATCAATTTGTTACCAAAAGTTTTATAAAGGATACTTTACATGTAATACTTTAAGCTTGCAATATGTATGCAGAACATTCAGTTAAGGTTACAATATGTTTAGACCGCAAGCTGTGGCCTATATATTCTTAAAATTCATCCATCATGTTCAGATATCCAAACATTTCTTGGTTTCAAGCATTATGGATTTTCAGTATCCTACCTGTATTCCATTATTGCAGTACTGTACGTCTATACAATAGTTACAAAGTTTTTTGTGTAACTAAAACAACTTGGCTGCTAGAGAATTCTTATATGTAGGGAGAGAATACAGTACCCTACTGCATCTACAGTATAATATAGTCATACAAGATTAAGAAAAAATATTACCTTCTTGGATAAAGCTACTCCATCTTCACAGTCCATTACAATACAGTCTGCTCCAAGACTTGGTATTTTCTTTAACTTTCTATCATCACTGCCAGGGACATACAGGACTGCTCGACGGGGAATGTATCTTTTGGAATTTGAAGTCTGAAATTTGACGAATATCATATAACTTGCATCCTTACTCCTAAGACACTTAGTTATACAGTATCAATATGTATCATCCCTTATCTAGAATCCTAACCCAAGAAGCAACCCTACAGATGTTGTTTAGGTTCTTGTTTCTTCCTTACTTTTTCTGGGATAACATGTCTGGATAATACTGTACTATATCTCATATTAAATTTTAGGGAGAATAAAAAGATGTTTTGGAAGGAGGTAAATAAAGTGCGTAAGACAAGGGAGCAAATGGGAA
>JAUTXX010136945.1:0-15906 GCA_032273605.1 Panulirus laevicauda | reverse complement strand
AATAAGAGGAAAACACTTTCAAAGGATGGAAGAACATCTTAGAGGAAGGGAATGAAGGACAGATGTAAAAAGAGCTTTCTCTAAATGGGTTGAGCTGAGCAGCACAGTGCCACAGGGTTCTGTTCTGGGACATTACTCTTTATGATCCTTGTAAATGACTTGTCTGAAGGTATGGACACCTACCTCAGTATATTTGTAGATGATGCAAAAGTCATAAGGGAAGTGAAAAAAGATGAGGATTGCATCAACTTACAAGGGGACCTTACCAGACCAGACTCCAAAATTGGACAGATACAAAGTTGATAAGATTCAAACAAAGCAAATGTAAAGTAACGAGGATAGGACAGAGTGATAGAAGGCTTCAATATGATCATAATCTAGAAGAAAACAAACTCCAGGATTCAATGCATAAAGACTTGGGAAATGACATCTCTAACCAGTCACCCGTGTCCCATATCAAGAGAATGGTTATGGAGACACACAGTCTTCTGGCAACTATCAAAATAGCTTTCAAGTACATAGATAACGAAGTATTTAACATGTTTTACACATCCTGGGATATGCTTTTTATGTTTGGTTATCATAATGAAAGAAGCACACAGAGATAATACAGAAGGTTCAGAGGAGGGCAATAAAGATGTTACCAAAACTAAGAAAGCTGATTTACTGGGAATGGTTCAAGGCTTTAAATCAATTCACCATGAAAGAGAAAAGAGTGAGGGGTGAAATAATCACAGCCTCTAACTTTTTAATGCACACCAATGATCTGGATGGTAAACAGTCCTTCAAGAGATGTAGGGAAAGAGAAATCTAAAGACATAACATGAAAACAAAAAACTTGTATCAAAAAATGTAAAAAGTACATTCATAATATAGTGGTGGATGAATGGAACAGAATGATTGAGGACATGGTTCCTGCAAACAGCATACATAGATTGAAAAAGCTTTACGATAAAGCATGTTCAACAGATGACCCCTCACAAGTATATAACTCCTTACTCATACAGTGCAAATTCGAAATTACAATACCAGAGCCCACAAACCACAACCAAGCCCCACAGGCTGTTCCATGGGTCCATGATCACTTCAGGTGCTTTGGTTCATCCACTTGACATGTCATCCCTCTATATCTAACCAATCCAACTCATTCTTTCCAATACATGCCTCTCATCCTCCTAAAAGTACAAGTACACATTGGTTTAATAGTTGAATAACTGATAGAGTGACACTACTACCACTGAGGACCTTGAAAGTTAAATTCTACTGAGTTTTCTTGCTTAAACCTATATGGGTCACATTATTCTTATGAAATTAGTGTCCACAGGATTTTTACAAGCTAACTATGGTTGACCACCAAAAAACATCCTCCTACTTACCTCCTGTCTGCATGAAGTGTGTGGAAAACACATTGACTTTTACCATTTTGCCCCTAAAATACAATCTAAAAATGGATACACAGGATCTGGATACCTGATTGAAAAATGCTCTGAAAGTCTTATTACCATCTGACTATTCACATATATGTGGAATCTAATTCTGAAGTTAAAACAAGCGACTGCTGACCATATATAGTTCCAAGAAAATACATGCACAAGCATCATATAATACTTCCCTAACATATTAAGCCCAACATCAAAATACAGGATATTTATCAGCATCACTAAAATACTCTGCCAATTAGTTTCAAACAATGCATAATGCACAATTCATGATCTATTCATATTTCCAATACAAGCAATGAAGATAATGACATTAAACAAAGATAAAGAACCCGTTAAATATTTGAACAGGAACAAGTGCAATCATAGAGATACATCCAACTTAACTTTTCTTTTGGTACAGATAGACACAAATACAAGTACAACCATAACTAAAGATGCATCCAACTTGATTTTTCTTTTACTACAGACTGACATATTCATATAACACAACAAATAATGATCTATCTTAACCCTCTTCAGAGCAACTCAGTCCTCCTTACCGTGCAACCATATTTAGTACAATCTTTCCAATAATCAGAGACAGAAAATCTGTGTTTGAGGACCACAGGAATACCAGATATGATGGCTTGACCACACCCTAAAAGCCCTGCAGCCAAATGATAAAGTGGAAGAGGCGAGTAGACCACATCACTGGTCTTCAGGCTGATCATGCAACTGCCAGCCATCATTGCCAACAGTCCCCTGGGTTCCAAGAATGATTACAAATATTCTTTTGAAAGATACATTAAAAAAGAGAAGAAGAGTATCTGGTATATGAATTGCATAAAATTATGCAAAAATACTTAAAAGCAAATAGTACAGAAAAAATAAAAACCAACCTGTATAAACAGAAAAATCAGTACATCAAAAATTAAGAAACCTCAAAGGAATCTGAATAATGTATATATCCAGTATATTGAGCAACATTTCATATAGAACCTGAAAGTTGACACAAAAAACTGAAGAGAAAGAAATTCAGAGGACATACTGACTAACTTCACTTAATCATGATCCCTATCTGTACAAAATAAACCTAAATAAAACATATAAAATGGGGATACAAAAAAATTGTGATTTTAGAAAAAGAAATGAAAAGCCTCTCTCAAAAAGATATATCACAGACAATCGTCATCTAACGAATAAGTATCTCAGATTACAGGAAACCATTAAAATCAAAATGGGTCATTCTCAAACTTTAACCCATTCCCTACAAGGGCAAAAATGCCCCAGTAATTATTTTTCTGTTCACTGTGGCACCATACTCCAGGTAACTTTATCATGTTCACAGCAGATTTGATGTATACACAGCCATTAAGGCTTGCAGTGGCATCTAAACTTTTGGGAGAAATAAAAGGATGTTTTGGAAAGGTAAATAATGTGTGAAAGACATGGGAATAAATGAAGACATTGGTGAAGGGAGGAAAAGGCAAAGTGATAACAGGTAGTGATGGAGTGAGGAGATGGAGTGAGTATTTTGAAGGACCGCTGAATGTGTTTGATAATTGGATGACAGATGTAGGGAGTCTGGGTCGGGGTTGTATCGGAAGCGGGAGAGAAAAGACGAAAGTCGGAGTGGATGGTATTTCAGTTGAATTTCTTAGGAAAGCGGGTGAGTGTTGATGATTGGTTGGCTAAGATTTTCAATGTGCCTGAATATTGGCAGAATGCATGCATATGTAAAGGCAAAGATGGGTGTTCAAGTTGCAGAGTTGAAGCTTTGATGAAAATACCTAATACGTTGTATGAGAGAACGATAATAAGACGGTGAAGGCATGTGCATATCATCAATCTGGGGAGGAAGAATGTGGTTTCAGAAGTGGTAAATGATGTGTGGATCATGTGTTTTCGGCATTTATGAATCTGAAGAAAGCACATGACAGGGTCGATAGAGATGCCTCATGGAAGTTTGAAAATGCATATGGAGTGTAAGGAGAGCTGCTATAAGTGGTGAAAAATTTTTGTCTAGGGTATAATGTTTGCTTACGGGTGGGAAGAAAGGAGAGTGAGTGGTTCCAAGTGAAAGCTAGTGTGCGATTTGTCTGTTTATCGATAGGCTGATGAGAGACGTCGATGGAGAGAGGGGCGAGTATGCAATTTGGAGGGGATAAAGTGACTTGGGAAGGAAATCAGTCGTTGTTTGCTCATGACATAGTTGACAGATTCGAGCGAAAAGCTGCAGAAGTTGGTGAATGAGCTTAGAAGACTGTGTTAAAGTAGGAAGTTGAACGTAAATGTGAATAAAAGCAAGGTCATGATGTTTAACATAGTAGAGGAACAGGTTTGCTGGTATGAGAGTCTGAACGGAGAAAATTTGGAGGAAGTGAGGTATTGCAGATACCCAGGAGCGGACTTTGCAGCACATGGAACTATGAAAGCGGAGGTGAGTCGTTGGATGGTGAGGGGGAGAAGAATCTAGATGCACTGAAAATTGTGTGTAAAGGGAGGTCGATATTTTAGAGGGCGAAACAGAGTATGTTTGAGATATGGTAGTCCCAACAATGCTGTGTTTCAAGGGATGGGCCATAGATAACGATATGAGGAGGAGGGTGGATGTGCTGAAAATGAGAAGTTTAAGGACATTATGTGGTGCGAGGTGGTTTCATCGAGGATACAGTAGTCCCAGCAATATCACTTGGATGTGAGGCATGGGTTATATACGAGGATGTGCAAACGAGGGTGGATGTGTTGAAAATGAGGTGTTTGAGGATGATATGTGTTGTGAGGCGGTTTACTTAGATAACTAATAAAAGGGTAAGACAGAGGTGTGGGAATAAAATTGTGTGGTAGAGAGAGCTGAAGAGGGTGTGTTGAAATGGTTTGGACATATTGAGAAAATGAATGAGGAAAAGTTAACATAGAGGATTATGTGTCATATTTGCAGAGAGCTAGGAAAATGGTGAGAAAAAGTTCTTGAGTGATCGGGGCTTGAACATGCAAGAGGGTAAAGAGCGTGCATGGGACATGGTGAAGTAGAACGATACAGTAGACAGGGGTCAACGTGCTGTCAATGGGCGGTTGTTTATAGGGAGTTGTGGTTTTGATACATTACACATGACAGTTGGAATATGGATGTGAGCGAGTATGGGCTTTCTTCGCCTATCCCTGGTGCCACCTCGTTAACGCTGGGAAATGGAAACTGAGTATGAAGGAAAAGAATGAAAAATGAATATGATATAATCAATGACCTTTTCTATTCGCTGAAAAATTTGAATCCCCTCCCTCCGTTCTCCCTAGTGGGTGCCATGGACCAAGCTGTCCACCGATGAGGAGAGAAACATTGTCTTCAGTGGATTCATGAGGAACCTAATGGACATTTTGTCCGAAATCATTGATTTTGAGTAAGTACCTTTTGGAGTTTACGTACGTAATTCTAACATTCATCATACCTTAGCTTTGATTCTTCTTCATTATGAGGTAGACAAGAATGTCGGTACTCATGTAATTAGCAATTTCAATCTTCACGTGATACTGAAGGAATCAGAGAGATTTTGCAAAACTTGATGATAGTATGTGTACCTTATCATATAAGTCCGATATTAACATAGAAGTTATATTTCATTCTTAAAAATGAAAGATTATGAGAAACCTGGCAGAATAATTTTGCTAATAATTCTCTTATTTAATGATTTGTTTCATTCATTTATCTATCTATTCATTTTCTTTTCTCCCTGTCTCATTAAGCTATGAACTGCTGCAACCTCTCGATGGAGCATGGGGCTCGAAGTCTGATAACGGGTCGTGGTCCGGCATGATTGGCATGGTGCACAGGGAGGTAAGTGCCAGGTGAAGGACTGGTGGATTCTTAAGCAATTGTACAGGGGGCAGGTGCCAGGTGGAGGGAATTGTGGATAGTGAAGCAAATGTACTGGGAAGTAGGTAACAGGTGAAGGACTGGTGGATAGTGAAGCAAGTGTACTGGGAGGTAAGTGCCAGGTGAAGGGACTTGTGGATAGTGAAGCAAATGTACTGTGAGGAAGGTAGCAAGTGAAGGACTGGTGGATAGTGAAGCAAATGTACTGGGAGGCAAGTGCCAGGTGAAGGGACTTGTTGATAGTGAAGCAAATGTACTGGGAGGTAGGTAGCAAGTGAAGGGACTAGTGAGAGGACCGAGTAATGGCGAACTGATGCTTAGATGATGAACATCTGTGGCTAAAGAAAATCATTGACTTGAGAGGTGACTGGATACCGATGAAGTAAATGCTACAATTGATGATAGTCAAAGCTACTTTAGAACATCTGTTTCACAATGAAAGAAAACGGAGACTTTGTGGTAAGGGGGCTGAACTCACCTTCATAAAAGCAATAAAGATAAAGTTTGTGTTTATCAGGAAAATAGTTAAAGAAAAAAAAGTAGTAAACCTGATGCAATCGACGGAATAGGGAGCGAGATGGTGAAAGATGGAATAGAAAATGTTTTTGAGTGGATCGAAAAAAATGTGTATGGAAGCACGAGAACATGCTCAGGTTCCCGTCAGCTGGACGAAAGCGGTAATTGTTCCGCTGTAGAAAGTAAGAGAGCAAATGCATATGGTGTAGGAATTTTGGAAGAATAGGTCTATATCTAGCATGTTTGGCCATATGAGTCAAATGATTGTGACTAATCGTGTTAAGAGAATGAAGATCCCCGTGTTGGTGTTGGACAAGTTGGGTTTTGAGGGAAGTTGGTAAATCAGATTCTTGCACTTAGGGAAGTAGAGGAGTAAGGTTTAAAGAAGGTCAGAAAGGTGGATGCAACGTTAATGAATTCTCAAAGAGATAGATATAAGATAATTGTTTGAACTTATGGAGAGAATGAGTTAGGGAAGGTTGACAGAGAGGATATATGCGTCAGACGTGGAGTGAACAAGAAGTGGGATACCAAATTGGAGGTAGACAGATGGAGTGACAAAGATTTTGAGTGATCGGGGCCTAAACATGCAAGAAGAGTGAAACGTGTACACAGAATAGTGTGAACTGGAACGATGTGGTATACTGGGGTCGACGTGCTGTCAATGGAGTGAACCAGGGTATGTGAAACGTCTGGGGTAAACCATGGATAGGTCTGTGGGGCCTGGATGTGGAAAGGCAACTGCGGTTTCGGTGAATTGCACATGATAGCTACAGAATGGATACGAGCGGATGTGGTCTTTCTTCGCATGTTTTGTGGCGCTACCTCGCTGTAGTAGCGGGTTCCGACGGTGTTTCCTGTTGGGGGTGGGAGCGGGTTGCTTGGAATAGTTGAAGGAAAGCAAATATATGTATATAGCCTTCACTTCACCGCGAAGAGATATATGCACAATCACCACTGGAAAGAGAAATAAGAGACGGTGAGTTCTTTTGTTTATTACATCCTCAGACAGAGTTGGGGTGTCGCAAGTGTTGAGGTTCTTAAAATCACATAGGCAGCAGTGTGACGGGGCTTCATTATCCCCATGGAGTGCAGGTGGGCACTAATTATGTGCCCTGCTATATGACCTTCTCCTTACTTGGTATTTAGACAGGGTTATTTTGGTGGATACTTCTTAATAACCATTTCAGTTAACAGTCTGTCACATTTAAAATGGCCGAAGGACATATGTATATTATGATCAAATGTGCCAAGATCAAACATGATTCAATTACATTTCTTTCGCTGAAACAATTTGACTTAGGTATGGTCTTAGCTCCTTCCCAGTTGATATGGTAATCAAAGGCAGCTTTATGTTGAAATAAGCCGTTGCTCTGTTGGTCTATCCTAACACTATACTTATGTTGTGAGATCCTAGTTTCCAAATCTTTCCTCGATTGTTCGATACATATTTGGTTACAGTCTTTACATGGGACTTTATAAACAACACCTGTATCATTTGATGGGTTATTTCTGATATGGGCTTTCTTGATGGTGTTGTCATATCTGAATACTAATACTAGTATTCTTTGAATACTAATGCTAGTATTCAATTGAAGGACTTAAGTCATCGTCCTGGCACAACAGGGAAGAGCATCAACTTTTTTTTTCATCCTTCAGGAAGTTGACTTTGCCCTGGGTCCCTTCTCAGTGACTCCTGACAGGAAGTCGGTGAGTGATTTCTCAGAGCCTGTACACGTCGACAACCAAGCGTTGCTCATGATTCGACCAAGCCTGAAAAGTGACGTCGCCGGCTTCATCAAGCCTTTCACAACAGATGTATGTCAGAATCCAATCAAATGTGTCGATTAAACTGTCATATCTATTCATCATGACTAGTAAACTAGTAAAATGCTCGTGAGTTTTTTCCGTTGTGTCCACATAGCATCTGGTGGTGTACAATCATATGCCCACAACTTTCGCCAGGTGTGGCTGCTGATTCTTCTGAGTCTTATTGGCGTCAGCAGTGCTATGGCGTACTTGGTGTGGGCTGAGGAAAACATCTTCCAAACCCTGACCAAGAACATCGCCTCCAAGGTCCTCTTCTGGGTTCTCCAGACTGTGACACAGGAGAGTAAGTCAAGAAAAAATGGATGAAGGATGGTAATGTTTCTTTAGAGTTTACAAACCAGTAAGAGTAGTACTAGCAGAGGTGGTGGTGGTATTAGGAGTCGTGATAATAGTAGTATTAGTAGTAGTAGTAGTAGCAGTAGTAGTAGTACTAGTAGTAGTAGTAATAGTAGGAGGAGGATGAGCAGTAGTAGCAATAATAGCAATAGTGGTCGAAGTAATAGTAACTTCTCGAACAAATAACTTCACGGTTTAGAGAGGTGAATATTTCACCGGAGATGATCCGCTATCACCTCGGCTATGTGACTGCAGTGAGCTGTTTAAGAATGATTCACATCACGGAAGACAAAGGTCTGAAATCGAGTTGCATCGTGTTCTCTTCCTAGTCTTAATTACTTCAGGATTTAATTAATTGTTCTTGGCTAAAAAATTCTATCAAAACTTTGAGTTCAAGAAATAAGCGCTTTTATTTGTTTTCTTATTCCAGAAACTATGAAACTGCATTTCATTTATGTTTGTATCACCATAACACTAATAATCAGCAATCGCAAATTGCACATTAAGCATTTTCATTAAGCAATATCAACAACAATTGTGCCAAAATACTTATCCAATAGGCCAAATGTTTTTTTCTTTCTTTCTGAGTTGGCAGCTTGCAATTTTTTGTCTCGTGTGTCACTTTCAAACTTTTAGAAGGAATACTTTCCCATTCCTTTTATTTACTTAGTCGTATCTGTGGAAGCAGCCTTGAGGACCAGATTTCCTTGACTACGTAGCATTTTACATGCTCTCCGCTCCTTCCTCCTTCCTACAGGCACTTGAGTGACTACCTGGAAAAGACGAAGCATCAGGAAGACGTGGTTCTTAACATCCTTAGTTCTGATGTCCTTCTCGAGAGATTATCCTTGCGACCTTGTTCTTTTCCCACAGGTTCTCACTGGCTACCCAGGAAGGACGGAGGCCGCGTCCTAGTGGTCACTTGGCTCCTGGTGTCCTTAGTGTTCATGTCCTCCTACAGTGGTATCCTCACGGCCAAGTTAACGCTTCCTCGTATTACCATCCCCATCGACTCCCTGGATGACCTCGTTGGGCAATCGGATCTTCCATGGCGTCTCAACTCTGGATCACATAGTGAGTCAGTCCTGCAGATGTTCAGTTGCATTAGCTGTACGATTTTGCCATTTTTTTCCCCAGGATAAGATTATCAAAATCAATGTTAATCACCATTGTCGAGAGTCATTGTAATATGCCACAACTTTCAGCCTCGATTACGTTGGCGAACGTGAGCTTCGTATTCCAAAATGCTATATGCTTTGATGATCAGAATAGCTAATGTTAGTTAAGTTTTTCGCCTATACGAGTCCGGCGACCCGATACGGGAGAAATTGGTGAAGGGAATGGCCGGCACCTTCAAAAGCTGCTGGCGGTCGCGAGAAGCTATCATCAGAGGGGAGTTCGCTGTCATCTGCCATGAAATCAGCATTAAGAAGATCATGTCTTGGGATTTCAGGTGATCCACTTTACATTTCCTATGTACGATGTGAGCGTTTAGATGTAGGCTTTTGATATATTGAACGCAATATATAGATATGAAGAATAGTAAACAAAGAAGAAAAAGGTCAGGGATAAACAGCTACAAAAATGTTTGCTTTAAGTCTTATACCCAAAAAAAATTATTGTAATCTTACCTATCAGCATGTGTTACGGGTGCATGTTGCAAACGATTGGTTAGATAGACTCAGTCTAGACAGTACAAAACTGGCAAAATGACTCACCCAAAGCAAAATATCTGCATCTCCACAATAGTCTGCAATCACTCTTTCAATCTTAGAGACGCAAGTCCAGCTCATACTCATTAGTCACCTTGAATACATTTTTACTCCCACTAAACAAAACGCTAATACCTTGAGCAATTAGAATTCCCAAACTTCGATACTATGTGGTTCAAGGATTGTCTCCTAACTCTCACATTTTCCTTTGTTTCCCCCACTGTTTTCCTGACTGCAAATTTTATAGATTTCTTGACCAATCTGAATTCATGCCATGAGGCCGTGACATCATTTCATCCTCGAGCTGAGGTCTTCTACTTAAAGGCTTCAGTCTCACCATAGAGAATGGCTGAACTCCTCATTTAGTTTTCGATCACCTCCCCTTACTCCTTGTTTCCTTCAATTCTGGCACGTATAGCCTCTTAGACAGTCTCTCTTCACTTATTCTCTCCCCATGTCTGAACCATTTCAGCACACCCTGTTCATTTCTCTTAAACACACTACGCTTTCTACCATACCTCTCGCTTATCTTGTAACTTTGCACTCGATCAGCCCTCCTTCCAAAACATAGTGTCGTCATACATGTCATTTTCAGCATGTATACCCTATACCCTATTCTTTACCAATAGGCCCCATGACTTTCAACTAAATGAAAAGCGTAATTCATTTTCGGCAATCTAAAATAACACGGTTGTCCATTTTAGTATAGAGTATCTCCGAAAACGTTAAAGGAAACTTCAGATATAGAACGAATGGTTCTCCTAAAATCTTATCCTTAATGTTAAAGATTTTTATTTACAAAGATGATGCTTTTTAATGGAAACCTAACTGTATTTCCATAATCTAAATTCACTTAGCTATTTCAGACTAATTGGAATGTATATAGTAAAATGATTTGATATGTCTTATCTTTCCAGTACTAGCGGGGAGTGTCATCTATATATTGGCAAGAAAAGGGTCTACACCAACTTTATGTTGGCACTGGCTTTCAAGAAAAACTCGACCGTTCTTCCCAAAGTTAATAGAATGTAAGTTTCATAGCTTTTTTAAGAGCAAAGTGAGATGAAATTTATGCTTCTTATGATATCTTATCTGCAGTCTAGTTTACTTTTAGACAAAATAGATATATTTAAAAATATATATGCGAATATATTGCATATGAACGCCCTCTTTCAGGGAACACATAATGCCCTCCAGCAACAAGGATTCGAACCCAGGACCTTTTGCATGTTATTCGAGAACGCTAAAAGCGAGGCTATGATCGCCCCTAATAGGGAAATGACTATCCAATGACAAGTAATCGAATGCCCTTCGTCTCACATCCATGAGCGACGGGGTCTACACCTGTCAAATCCCATCAGGCTCACATTAGCAGCAACTAACATTTTACACAACCTTACTGTAAAAGCGTGAAGGTATATGAACACGACCATAGTGCATACGAATTTGCACTTTCATAGAACATGTAATACCCTCCAAGAGGCGGGATTCGAACCCATACCCTTTTGCGTGGTATTCGGGAACGCTAACTGCAAGGGTATGATCACCCCGAACAGGGAAATGACTTCAATTACAAGTAATCGAATACTCTTTGTTTCACATCCATCAACAACAGGGTCTACACCTCCGGCTGTATTTTGGTAGTTTGGGTTCAACTCTCGGGTGCACAATGGTAGAAACTGTTTAGACTGATTTGTTATGTGGACAATATATGCTTTGATGTCCAGACGTTACCGAGATGCCCGGAGATTGACCTGCGACGTCCTCAGGATCAGAATGTCAAGTTATTGTTCTATTGGGGGTCTAATAGTTTGCTGTACGCTTTCTGTTCTCGGTAGATAGATAGATAGATAGATATATAGACAGATAGATAGATAGATAGATAGATGTAAAGATAGATAGGTAGATATAATCAATTGGCGTTAACGTAATCCGTCTGCGTTTGGTTACGCTACGAGTAAGAAATCGCTGGACTACTACAGTCTCGTCGAGGAATTCCTCACTCCAGAGGAGTCCATCCTCTCCCTACTGCTGTGGTCATGATGAATGATATAACACCTCTTTATCCTCAGCATCCGAAGGCTTATGTGGTCAGGCATCCTGGATCATTGGTTGGAGTCTCAGTTCACCAACACTTCACATTGTCTCCGGCCCCCTGGCAGTGGGGGTCGGGAAGGCGTTTCTCCTCTTAATTTCCAAGCAATCGCTGGTACTCTCTTCTTCCTCTTGGGAGGTAAGGTGATAGTGTTATTCACTTCCTCGCAAATCCTTATATCATCCTATGCAATTAATCCCTCTGAATCCACGAACCTTTTGAGCTGCTCTGTTGCTGACAAATGTCTCCTGATATATCTATGCAAAAGTTTTAGACTTTCTCCTGCTTTGTCCAGATTATAATCTTCAAAGTCTCTCTTTTCATTCATATATATTCGCCATTTCGTGCGTTTGGGAGGTAGCGTTAAGAACAGAGAACTGAGCCTTAGAAGGAATATCCTCACTTGGCCCCTTTCTCTGTTCTTTTTTCTTATCTTGCATTCTTTTATCTTGCAAAGGCTAGCTGGCTGGGGAGCCATCCATATCTTCCTCACTGCAAATCTTTGAAGTTCCTATACTTTTTGACATCTTATATCAAACCATTCTTTCTCTGTCTTTACATATCTTCTAAATTTGAGGTTAGAAATACCAATGCTTCTATTCCTTCATTGTAATTTTGTAAAAATTTCCCATCACAGAATCCTAGTTCCTAGCTGTTCAACTCCATTTTCCATTCTATATACCATAGACGTTATCATGGCTTATGTTGTGTCCATGATTATACCTCCTCTTTAGGTCTTGCCTCACCTCTCCTCTTCGAATATCCTCATTTACCAAATGATCAAACTTGATCATCACGTGACCACATCGTTTTTCCTACTGGTGTATCATATGCTCCATATCCATCATTGTACGTGTGAAGATAAGATCTAGTGATGATGGTGTTTTCAGTCCCTCTCATCCTAGTTTGTTCTTTGACAAGTTGGTATAAGAAATCTTCATGTATATACTTTTAAGACCAGTGTCTCCATGATTTCCGATCACCAAACGTGTGTGTATGTGTGTGTGTGTGTGTGTGTGTGTGTGTGTGTGTGTGTGTGTGTGTGTGTGTGTGTGTGTGTGTGTGTGTGTGTGTGAGTATATTCTTAATGCAGATTGAGAAAACAGAAATTGAAAACCATCCAAATTGTAGTCAACTCAGACGAAGTGAGAATTAAGAAGTATAAGAAGACACAATATAAAGGATATCAACTCTTTCCATGCATAACACGTCCATTATTGGTCTGTCTGTTCCTAACAGGACACGACTTTTATGGTTTTAAGCTTTCCACCTTTAGAAACATACCTTACGGTTTGCTATGATAACCATAGGATGCTAAGGGCCATGATACATTTACTACTCTATCAGAAAACCTCAATGCTCCTCCGATACTCAAGTTTTACGTTTTATTTACAGCGTATCACGTGAAGATTTTGCGAGAGTTGCGGTACATCGAACGACCGTATATAGAGTCAGGGATAGTAGTATCATCTCACTAAGATTCTACAATAGGTTAGTGGATTGGTTGGTTGGACTTAGGGTTATCAACTGCCAGGATCATCAAAGCCGTCAACGTAAGCTACATCCACCAAACGATAAATCTTTAACACCTTCTTCAGGTGTTCAAGATAATTCTACGACCACATACACTCACTCACTCTGCATGTGACCCACGCGTTCACACAGTGATAGCGTATCTACAATAGGTGAGGTGGTTCTTCAGCAGAGAGTTAGATATATGGAAATGCACTACGTGAGATTCATTCGTTCACCGTCTCCAGTACCAGCAAGAACCGGCAATATAGTAATTTGGTATCAATTTCTTGGAATTCTTTCGTGGTTATTAGGTTTTATATTCCTGGTGATATAATGGTATGATATAGGCCACCAGGGGATTTTAGATATACCGGATGGTTTGGCTTGTCAGTGGATAGAAGATAAACGTCTGCGAAATACCCTCTCCCCAGTCCACACCAAAGAGTGATACATGTTTTCTGGGCTTTTTTCTGGAGCTTATAGGTAGGCATCATTATATTTCATGTCTATGTATTTTTTCTTTAGATTTTCATTGTTCTTGCTAGCGTGTATTTCATACTTTCTGGAAGGCAATGAACAAAAATTTCTGACTTTTGTTTGTCTGATCCCAAGTTGCACCTGGGAAAGCGGCTGGAGACGCTACGCGCCGCAAAGAATGGTTTCAATTATCCTCCTTAGGTTTTTGTTGACCTGAGTCATAACACAGAAAAGTTAATGGCCGAGGAAAAGATCAAAATAAGGGAATTTCCACGGCTTCACTGTTTAAGGAAAGAAGGAGGTATCACAACAGTCACTCCTCGTGAACCTGGTCTGCAAACATAAACTATTGGAAGCAGCAACGAGTCCCATGCAGTGGGTCCAGGCCCTTGTAGGTGGGACATGCGCAAACACTTCAAGAAGTCTGTGGCTCAAATGATATGCACAGAATAAAGAGAAAACAGCAAGATCACAACAATCGAGAAAAGACGATTGAAGAGAAGTGATAAGAAGACAGGTAAGTGAGCTCAAGGAATTGAATCCACTCTGGCTAAGAAAGAAGAGGAGGAAGTGGTACGTCGTATATATTAGTACTGGAGTGAATAAAACCCATGTAGGTGTGTACCAACTGCTCACTAGGCAATGATTTCAGCATCTATGCAAGAGTTCAGTTTCTAGGAACAAGAATTTGTGATACTGAGAATTTCCAAATTGGAGCAAGGAATTTCATTATGCCCGATATGTTTATGATATTGCAAAGTTGATTTACTGTATTGCTTTGAAATTCATAAAGGGAAACGAATGAGGTTTAGAATGAGATATAGGCAGCGATTGTGTATTCTCATTTTCATTATTGAATTTACTCAGTTATTGGTATTTCATTTTGAGGGGCTGCGTAAATCCATGTCAAGAGACGATATACGTTTATAGCGAAAAGAAAAGAATGAACGTTGGAGTGAGGAGGGAAGGGAAAGTGAGCTGAAGTGTGTTGAATAGAATCACAAACGTAAGAAGGCGTCACACCCTATCAAATGCTTTGATGCCGAGAGTCTTGACAAGAGATTGGCTCAAATCCTTCAATAACATAGTGAGTAACGTACGAGAGAAGATGACCAGCAGACTTTACACTACGAAAGTTGTATTGGAGGCCCAAATGAAGTAAATGGTATTCGAAAATATTCAAGAAAGAGAGTTGAGGGAATCTTTCAAAGACCTTGGAGGTAGCAGCAATGAGAATGATTGGGAGATAGAAGGATTAGATCAGTTCTCCGCTCTAGGGGATGGCCATCACCAAGATATACATCTAAGATGAAGAGAAAGCTTGGAACAGCGGCAATGATGTTATTAGAGAGTATGGAGGATATGGGTTACAGCTAACCCAAAGGCACACTAGTGCCCTTAGCACATAAGATGAGAAATCTGGACCATGCGCTTTTCCCACTTGTAGCCAAAGGAATACTCGAAATATGCGTTGTCTCTCTGTGTGTCTTTATCTTCATATGCTCGAACATTTCAATATGCACAAAAAGTGTTTATGTTTTTGCTCTTATATCGCCAACTACTGCTATATCATAGCTGCTGTTATATCACCAGCTGCTGCTATATCATAGCTGCTGTTATATCACCAGCTGCTGTTATATCAACAGCTGCTGCTATATCAGCAGTTGCTAATATATTATCAATTGCCGTTACAACACCCATTACTGTTATATCACCATCTGTTGACTAAATTTCTCATCTAACCACGTAATAATTCCAGGCCTGGTACTTGGTGCGTTTAGCTTCTTGTGTGAGCATATCATCTGGTGTGTGTAGGAGGAGGAGGAGGAGGAGGAGGATGGCGCCGAGATGACACTGGGGTACAGTCGCGGCTGAGGAGAGTCACACTGCAGGTAGGTACTGACGTCTCTTGACTGGCGTCGTACATTCAATACATTCATGTTCTCCATCTCCCCTTCTTCTTCTTCCTCTTCTTCTTCTTCTTCTTCTTCTTCTTCTTCATCCTCTTCTTCACCCTCTTCTTCTTCTTCCCCTTCTGTTTTTTCTTTTTCTGTCTCTTCTTCTTCTTCTTCTTCTTCTTCTTCTTCTTCTTCTTCTTCTTCTTTTTATTCTTATTTACCCTCTTATTCTTCT
>JAUTXX010136836.1:3441-15909 GCA_032273605.1 Panulirus laevicauda | reverse complement strand
CAGAATATGAAAAAAAATCACGTTAAGAAGATTCAAGTACGACTTTAGGGACTAGTATATGGCCATCATGGAACTGACTGCCAAAATATAAACATAAGTTTACAAGAGAAAGTATAAGTCCAACAGAGAATGGATTCCAAGCTATAGGACAACTTACAAATTAGCATGGGTCATGCATAAAATGAAATACACATGATAACTGATACTCGAGCTTAACAAAACGCACAGAAAAAAATGAAAATTGCACAAAATAACAGTAAAAAAAGGGACAATAATATCGAAAGAAAAATAGATACGATTTCACAAAAGTCAGTTAGTAAACAGTCCGTGCGACATGTAGTAGACGAATGCTGAAAGAGACAAGTTGTATTTGAACGCTGAAAGAGACAAAGATATAATCCCCAAAATATTTCTTCATGCTGAAGTTGCTTTAATCTGGTTATACAATAAATGTCACAGTGATGGACAACATATAATACTTCTCTAATTTCATTATAGTCTTTCCTGGACAGCCAACTTACAACAATCCAATTCGTCGTAATAATCGCGACAATCATTCTGATTATTACACCTTGCAGAAGCGCTGATACAGGTACCATCACGACAGGTGAACTTATCAGAACCACACGTAGGGCGCAGAGTTGCTAAAGGGAGTCAATTGCATCAGACTAAAACTCTTCATATATCAAATAACACTGCTTTACGTGAAATTCCTAAAGCCTGTATTTCACACACAGACACAGTCACACAACACACACATGCACACACAGAGACACAAACACACAAAAATTACCAATATACATAAAATCAATGCTGATGAACGGAGAACTAAATTTCTGTACTGGTGATGCTTGGGATGAGAAAACTAACACTTTTTGTGTAAGGAATGATGGTGTAAGCAAGACATGTGGTAGCTAGTGCCAACCAAGAATGGTTTGGAAATGAGAAAAGAAAAGTAAAAAAAATTAAAGAAGAGGAAGGGAGAGATCAAGGAGGAGATATAAGGATGAAATGAAGAAAATGGAAACTATTGATTATCATGAACTGAAGATTCAGGAGGACAAGTATGCATGGTATAGAATAATTGGATCAGCTTGATGATTAGGAGTGATGAAACATACGGAATGCTCAACAGTGGAACAGTATGCAAGGCTTGATCTCGTGTGGTAAGTGCTGGTTTAGTACACTACATATGACACCCAAAGAGAGGAGGCAATTACCTATTTGTGCTGTACAAGGTGGGAGTTTTACATTTGTAGGGCCCTATCTCAACTATCTAACAACCTTTTATACCTGAGTATGCTGTCAACATTTTCAACATCCCATTCAGTCCATAAAAGTACTTCTTTACACATCTTTTACAAAGTTTTAGCTAAATTTCCTGTTATTCTCTAGTATCATACAAGCTTTAAAACCTGAGTATGCTGTCCACACTTAAAGCATTCCCTTTCAGTTTATTTCATCATCCACTACTCTTAATATTATATAAGTACTTTACATATTTTTCAAATGGTTTTAGCTTTAAATTATACTGTTGTTTTCTGGTTGCTCAATCCCCACAACTTTTGAAGAACTATTCACTGTCTACATCTTAACCTGTTTGAAAATTTTTCAGGCTGTGATCAGGTTATCCCCTACTCTAACTCTTCTATGGTGGGCAAATTTAAGGCCTTTAGCCTTCCTGTAAATCAGCTCTTAATTCTGGTACCATCTATGTTGCCCTCTTCTGGACCTTCTCTATCATCTCTTTGTGCTTCTTTAGATGCAGTGGCCAAACTTGAGAAGCATATTCCAGCATATTCATAGACCTCCGTGGTGTACCAGTTAGCATTCTGACTGTGATGCATTCATGGGCTGCCCAGGGTGAAGTGCATAGGTTTAAATACTGATTGCAGCAATTGTTCAACCTCTAAGGGTGGATGAACAGGTGGGTTGACTGTTAGTCTCTTTTACTCTTCTCCTGAAGTAGGACTGTGGCAAGAGATTAGGGTTGGTGTCAACTTCCACGTCCTTTTCAAAGAGAATCCTGAAGCTTATCTCCTGCTTGATAATATTCATACAGAGCCCTTTGCTTGAGAGGTGGAGGAGAAGCATGGAAAAAATTTTTACATTTATAGGTAAATGAAACAATTTATGGATGGATGGAGGGAAATGAAATGGTCTTGGGGAGAGGTGCAGGCATGTATGTAGTCTGTTGGAGGTGTGCATGGAAGGTGAAAGTTCTTTGCTGATGGTACACTGCTGATATCAGATTTGAGTGAGAAACTGCAGAGGCTGGTGTCTGACTTTGGGAGAATGTATGAAATGAGAAAGTAGGGAGCAAATATAAATAAAACGATGTTATTAGGTTTAGCAGTGAAAAGGTACAGGTTATTTGGAGAGAGATTTTGAATGGAGGGAACTTAGAGGATGTGCAGTGTTTTAGATACTTGGGAAAGGACATGGTAGCAAGTGAAAATATAGGAGCTGAAGTGAACCATAGGGTGGGGGAGGGAGCAAATGTCTTGCATTGGCACATTCAGGAATGTGTGGAAACTGTCTTTAAGGGAAAACATTTGTATGCTTGAGAGTATAGTAGTCCCATTAAAACTGCATGGCATGGTAATTGGACAAAAATGTGATGAAAAGGGTGAATGAGTTGTCAATGAAGTGTTTGAGGATATATTTGGTATGATGAGGGTTGGTCGAATAAGAAATGACAGGATAAGAAAAAGGTGTAATAAGATGAGTATGTATGAGAAAATTGAAGACGGTGTGCTAAAATAGTCTGGACAGATGAAGAAGATGAATGAGGAAAGGATGACTAAGAAGGCATACATGTCAAATGTGACAGGAATAAGGAAAAGGGGGAACCAAATAGGAAGTAGAGAAGGAGAGAAAGATGCTTTGAAGGCTCAGAGCTTGAACATGCATGAGTGTGCAAGGTGTACAAGGGATACAGCAAACTGGAGTGAGATAACTTACAAAGGACAATGGGCTGTCAATGGGCTGAATCAAGGAATATGAAGCAGTTGGGGAAAATCATAGGTCTGTGGGGCCTGGTTGTGGATAGTGGGCTCTGGTTTCAGTGCAGTACATATGACAGCCACAGAGTGGATGTGAGTGAATACCTAAATCTGTTCCTTGCACTACCTTGATATTGCAAGAAATGACAAACCCATATGATGTAAAGATAGACATTAATAGCTTAATCCAACCTCATACTTCAGGAACCTCTGCTCATGCATATCCCCACTCCCAACAAATATATCACAGCAAAACATATAAACAATGAAATAACACAGAAAGCACTAAATAACTGTCTTCCCAATTCAATTTCAAACTCCACCCAACCAGACAAACACCCTCTACAAGCAACATTCACCAACAAACACGAATCACACTTTTTACACTATGCTTCAGACATCACCCGACCTTACAATACTACAAACACCATTTCAACATGTCCCAAGGCACTTCATGCCCATGATGTGATTACCAAAATGAAGACATCGAACACCTTCTACTCAAATGCCCTTCACCTGCTGAACATATGCGCACAAAACACTACAACACTTTGTGACCTATGGTCCTGACCCATGGACATGGCTGGCTTCCTGAGCACTGCAGGAGCCTAATAAAATTTGAAGGAACTCCTTAGGCATGAAGGATGAGTGTTTCCAGATATAGGTGGGTCTGAAGCAGGTGTGTGTAATGTCATCATGGATGTTTAATTTGTATATGGATGCGGTGGCAAGGAGAGTATGCAGTGTGTATTGGGTGAGGGGGGGAATTTGGAAACAGCTATACTAGGTGCTTTCTTTTATTTTCTTTCAGTCTTAAGCTTCACCATTATTGTTTTCTTTTTCTGTTTTACTGAAACTGTAATGTACATTTTTCAAAACTGCATTTCTCATGCGAACTCATTTCCATCTTCACCCCTCTAATCCTAATATAATTATGGTACATAATTGCAATTGTGCTAAACTATTCCTGACATGCATATGTTCATGAAAAAGAAACCAACTGCCGCTCCTCTTTACATTTCCCTATATTTTCCCAATTACAAAATCTAGCTGATAATAAATAAACTTTCCTTTAAATCTTATTTTCTATAAAATGCTTCTTCTTTTCTTAACAAATCCACACTTTCTTCCATGCACAACCTTTCCCATACCTATCACATTGGAAAATCCCTTGTGCATCAGATTTTTCATTAGGTCTTGTATCTAATATCTTTCTTTTTCAGCTTCAGTGCTGAATATCTTTCTAATTGTTTAACTGTCTTTCCAACACTATCTCTCATACAATTAAAAGCATAATGAGCAATGTTTCAGGATTTTTTCATTTACAACTGAGCACAGGTGTACATACTTCTGTAGCAAAAGGCAGAAATGCTAATAAATAACAAATACTTATGAACAGGGAAAATCTGAAAATTTTCACAAATCACCAAACTAACAAAAGAAGTGATAACCAAAAGTCAGCACTGCAATCATACCTTCAGTGATTTATGGTGTGATCAGCTGTGCTTCCAAATTATACGCAAAGCCAATGTACCTATTACTTGCATATTATGCTTACATTGTTAAATATACTTACCTAAAATACAGATAATCATAATGTCTACATAATAATTTCTTCATATTTTCTGTATCTCGTCATCTTTTCAACATACTACCTAAGCATCTAATGAGTAATGTTAGTGATGAGTCATATACAGTCCATTTGTCTTAAATAAATCCTTTGAGCCTACAAGGTAAATCAAGTTTCAAAGCATTCAAAAGATTTTCCTCAATCTGTTGAGATGAGATAAGAGGGTTATCAAAGTTTCTAGCAATCAGTACTTACAGCAGTTTTGCTCATCAGAGTTGTCAGTTAAACAGTCTTGTTTTCCATTACACCGAAGGCTGAGGTCAATGCAGAGACCCAAGTCACACTGCCATTCCATTAATGAATTGCATGCTAAAGACAGCAGAGAGTTATTTGTTAATATTACGGTCACTGTTAACTGGATAAAGAAGGTAAGGACCTACATAGCTGCATGCATTAGGTTTTCCAGTGTAACTCAAGTAAATCCCTCATCAATTATCTTGTTAGTTCATTATCTCGGTACAAGAAAATCACTTACGAAATGAAAGGATGAGAACTGCTTGTTACAAAAATTAGTGCGAGTCCAAGAGTTTATAATGCACACTGCAGTTCTTTCTACCAGTGGATACTATTCATCAGGTGGAAAAGTACATAACAGTTTGCTACAGTATCTTTTCCTATATCAAGCACTCAATAAACAACCATTACTATTGTACAACAAATAGAATTTGCAAGATTACTCATCTTGATACTGTCAGCATGAGGCTTAAAAACTTCACCTAGTAAATCATGGCACCCACATAATCAACAAAATGTAAAGATCTCTGAAAAACATATTACTTAATAGAGAACACATACTCCTTCCTTTCTCATGTAAAACTAGTTTTGTAAATCATCAATAAGATGGACCTTACCTTTACAGGATGTAAAATATGCTTACAGCAATAACATAGTTCTTTAATCCAACACATATGAAATACACTAACATGTGCGCTTTCACAATTACCGGTCTGCAGGAACCCCATATTTGCGATATTGTAAGAAAGCAAAGAAAAAGCATAGCAAGATAATATCTTGTGCAGCTAAGCATACATAAAATAAAAAAATCTTACTACAATATTAGTAAGTGATGATATGTGATCATATTTCTGTTGTAAATTCCACAAAAAAATAAGTGACAAGACCAATAAAAATATCTAAATGTGTGTTAGGAACCACAGATCTACTTAAAACATTACATACTTAAAAAATATATAATACACCACAAAATACAAATACTCAAAAAAGTATACAAAAATCTATGCATTGGATAAGCTGGATATCACCCATTCAGAAACTCCCATTTAGCAATGTCATATTTACAGAGTATTATCTTTCTTTACTATTATATTCCTGAGAACCACTGTAGAGTTATAACTTAAGAACCCACAGCACAAGATATATATAGGAACCATTTCATGAGTCTTAAAATTTCTGAAAAAAAAGAAAAATCCAAGAACATGTTATTTACAATCCATCCAAAATTTGAAAACTATATTTACAGCTCCACTTACTAGATCCATTCCTGTAATGTTTGTTACCAAGGAAAGCAAGGGAACAAGCAAGGGAGTAGCCATACTATTCTATTAACTTTCCGTAATTATATACATGATACTAAGAACACTTCTTATTACATTACCACTTATACCTCTGTATTATCTTGTTTAAGCAGAGCCAAATAAAAGAAAAACATGAAACTGATCATCAGCTCAAATGCAATGTAACAATCTTTAGACTATTTTATTATGATTCTCATAAAATTCAACTGAAAAACAATCAAGAATGAAAATACCCTTTAAAAGTGTGAAAGAAACTTGAATTAAGTAATTCCTCCTGTCTACTTTAGCATTCATATGGATTAAAATTTCAAAAAAATCACACCAGGTATTTCAACAAAAAATATCAAATTAAAGTTCTTAATAACATCAGAAATCCGATATACTATAAAAAAGCAATATGTACGGTATTCTTTATCACTATAGATATCTGGTGAAGCTGAAAGCTTGTCCGCAGTATATCTGTAAAAAATCATTCTATAATTCTCAAGGTATATGAACTATTATCTCAAATGTGATTCACAAGGCAGATAATACACCAGTTCATCAAATTCAATTTGGAATTGGGCGTTCCATCATATCAGATACAAAATTCATTAAAAAAATTTCTTAGACGAGCAAGCTACATGAACATGCAAAACAATTAGCAGCCTTTGTGAATCACACCGTCTAAAATAGTACTGATTATGTTAAGTGATACATACAGTTTTTTACTAATGCAATATTTATTATGATTCCAAAAACAGTAGAAGAAGCATACAAAAGTGTTATTATCAGCATGCAAATAATTCTCTAGGCCCATTGTAATACGATAACCAATAACACCTAAAATCCACTGCATGCAAAACTACTACAAATCATTCAACTGTACAGATACAGAGAGTGATTCAATATGCAAAAGAAGTCCATGTCACTGCATTTTAGAACTATTCATAACCTTCTCCATTTACATACATTTCACATACAGTTTCTTCAAATATTAATGGAACAACTACTACCCACAAACTCTAAACAGTTTAGTCTGCTATACCCAAGGCAAACATGAAGTATACTAACAGCATTTGTTTATATGCTTAATAATATCTTACATCATCAGTGTCTCCAATGTTCAAGTTCTCACTCTTAGTTGTCATGCTTTCTATGATGGTTAAAAATTGTAAATGAATATGGAGTACTTCTAGAAGTCAGAGATAATACCCATCCTATATATATATATATTTCCATCCTAATGTGGAAATCAGATAAGTGGCATGTAATCATGCAACAATAATTAATTCCCCGTTGTTAAGAATCATGCAACACTAAGAATTACTAAACTGCAAATACATATGAACATTAAGTACCCAAACAATGCAGACAGAAATAACCTGTCTCACCTGGACAGCTCCAAATCCAATACATGAGGTTAACTACATACCAGATGTTAACTTTCATGATGAACCTGATTCAACTGTGCCACACAATTCTGAGAATTCACTGAAGAAAAACAGATTTTTATAACAGTGAATCATATGAAATCAAAATACTCCACTGTCAAAAAAAATTAGCTTCAAATATGCCAGAGTCCAAGGTTCAAAAATCTTGATAAACCACTAAATCAAGAGTAGTCTACATAAAAGAATGTCAGAGAAAACACTAGGCCAGCACTCAATTATTGTATGAAGCTGTTTTTATATACAAAGGCAGCTGTACAACACAATGATATATGCAAGAAGATTATGGAAAAAGGTAATGAGACTAATTTCATATGAAGCTCTAAGTATTCTACTGCCCAATCATCTAATCCCTAAAACCTTTATGGTTATCAAACCAACAAATATATACTGTCAATCACTTATTACTAGCTATCAAATGGCAAGAATTTTACTGAAAGTCAGCTTGTTAATGCAAAACTCTGCTCTTGAAAATAAGAAAAAAAGGAAAGCTTTGTTTATACATACAGCAAAAACTCTTATCTGAAAACCAAAATCAATAATAGAAGTAAAACTAATAAGTTACTGAATGACAATGTGTTCAATATATGGAGCACTTCCAAATCAAATTTCAAGAGAGGGCAAAATACTGTGCTTTAACATTTAAGAAGTATTACAAATAAGTGTATTTCATTTATTTCAATATACACAAATCTGCTACCACAGTTTTACAAAATGGTATCTAAATACTGATTTCTTACTCAAAGCAGAATTGTCCCTTTGAGTTCTAAATGAATATAATATCCTAATAAGGATTTTCCCTTAAGGATGCTTTCTAAAAAAAAAAAAGAAGCAGATCTCACCAATTTGATATGAATGCTAGGTAACCTTCCTTATGAACAGTAGAGAATACTATATAAGACACATTCAGCAGCCAGTGAGTGACACAAATACATATGTCAATCATTCTCTAATGCTATTCTGATGAATACGATTCCTCACATTTCATACTACCCTATTCTACTGTCTTCAAATCCAAGTCCATGCAACTTGACACTTTATCTACTTTTCTGATAAAATTTTATTATAACATTCACATTACAGCCACTTTCAGATTACTGCTCACCATACATTACATAGAAATTACAAGAAATGATTAGAAAGCCTCTGCTAGTCACGAAAATACAATATTTGAAGGAGGAAAGTAAAGGGATTATCAAGAGAAGGATGTTTCTCCTTTCAACTTCCTTTCTTCCTCTGCTTCACACTTTCTTTAAATTTCTGAAGCTGCCGTTCAGTACCATACTTTCCTGTCACCTATCTCCTCTTGGCACCAGGGATACTCTAATAAATCCTTAGACTAGAGTACTGTGAGATCACTTTTTCCAATTAGCCTTAAAATCTGCTCCTTAACTGAATATCTAATCCAGATTAATGTATAAAACACTTTTGGATCTCTACTTGCTTTGTCTGTCCCCACACCCTTACTTACTGAACTAATTTCTCATGTTCATATACCTTCCAAATGCCGGCTAGCTGCTGTGCAGCCTAAATCTTTTCCACAATACATCCCTTTATTCTTTAGCTATTCTTCTATAGTTTTTCAACATTCAGTAAACCATACTTCTTCATGTCTTCCCATCTATTTCCAAAACCTGTCAATGGAACTGATGTACTAACCCACTCATTAAAGACTTCACAAAATAGAATTCTTAATTCTGATTGTTGAATTTCATTTCCCAGTTTATGATCCCTTGGAGATTCTGAATTCTATATAACTGGCAAAGTTGTATCTCCTCTCTTGAGCCTGGTTTCAACTCTTACCTTTTTCTGTCCTTACTAACTCCAGAGTGAAATTTAAGCAATGAATGACCACTTTTTCCTTATGAACATCATGTCTAATATTTTCTATTTCCATGTATCTTTTTATGAAACAATATGTGTTTCTATCTGACCTTAGCAAAAATAAAAAAAATGCAATATGAAATCATATCCCCCAAACTTTCTCATTAAAACTAAAATTTCCTACTATTAGATCTTTAATACCTCATAAGGCTGGAATTGCTGCCTTATATCTTTAGCTTTGTCTACTAACATACAATTTTTTTATACCAAAGTACATTGATCACATTCACAATCTAATAACTTGGTTCATTCCATTCATCCACTATTCTCAAACTGTAACAGTACTTCTCTATACCTTTTCCAAGACTTTCCCATTTGATTTCATGTTCTGGCCTCTAGCTGTTATGGATTACTTACTTATCAAACACTCATGGGGCCCTATCTCCACAAAGTTCTCTGTTACTGTTCAACCTATTAACTTCTACATTTCCCCTTTCACATGCAATTTATTCCATTCACCCACCACTTTTACTGCTAAATTATTTCTTTGCATCTCTTTAACCATTTTTTTTTTAATAGTGACTGACATGGAACAAGCAAAACATGCTCCATTCAAAGGCCATCTCAGTTGAAATGAATGAAGTGAGAGGAGAAGAGAAGGTAGCACTTGGCAGACAGTCAACGACCAGAAAGGATTGTTACCAGCTGCGTAGTGAGCCAGCATTTCAGTGGTTGTCAGTTGCACTCCTCTGACCCAAGTAACTGTCTTTTCTTTCTGTCTCACTCATACCTTGACTACCAGCATTTTGTCCACAAACACATGATCTCTCTTTGTCACACATAACACTTGACAACACTTAATTTATACAGTTCATTCTTCATAACTCTAGATTTTCTTGTGGTGAGCACTATGTGCTAGCCCTACCTTTTGGCAAAATGATAGGAGCAATCAATAAAAGTTATAGCAGGAAAATTTAGGCAGGAGTAATAGGTGCAAGAAGTCAGCAGGAACATTAGGTAAGAGCCTCTGTAAACATGGCACTACAGTTGCCCTCTGCCAGTAACATGTATAGGGTGAGGCACTAACAGCTTAGAAATGGTACTGGAGTACACTAGTTATGGAGACTATTGCTATGGCCACCCCTTTGAGGGAGTCCCTGGAAGGAACAGTATTTGTGGACCTGACTCTTAAAGGTAGAACGACTATACAAAGAAGAGGTATGAGGAGGAAGATAATTCCAAAGATTAGCTGTCATAACCATCAGTCCTCAAGCAGCTAGTCTCCACACAGAGACTGTGGGAAGTAGCGGCCAGCCATGTGCCTCTTGTCCAAGTCTTGGGGCTGGGGACACATGTAAAGAGCTCTAAAGAAAAGATAGAGAGCAGCAACACTGCACTGTAAAGAAAGGGATGGTTGAATAAAGGTGTGGGAAAGAGAATTCATGATACAAAAGGCTTCTGATTCCACTCTTGTTAATACAAAGGTGGAAGAAGAGATACCCCAGATGTATGAGCAATACTACATACAATGACATATAAAACCCTTGAAGATATGAAACAACTGCTCAAAAGAAAAATCACTGCAGCGTCTACACAACACCCCCAGCTTTAGAGACTTTGCAATGTTCATTATATGTGGTTTTCAGGATAGAGTGGAGGATAATGCCTAATGTGTTTATATTATCAAAGAGCCAAACTGTTGTTTGAAACTGTAGAGGGAAACAAGAAAAATCTTTATTTTTAACACTATCAAATTTAGTTACTGCTTCCCCATTCAGAGATGTTGCACAGGTCTAAAATGAATGACAATACATGCTCAGTATAGAGAAGAAAGCAAGAATTAGATGGGAGGAGAAAGAAAGTGTGAGATAAGGTATGCAAAATGGAGTGAATAGGATTAAAAGTAAAAGGGAGAAAATCATTTACTGAGAAAAGATGGAGAACAGGTGATAAGATACAACCCAGATGAACATCACTGTTGACAGGATAGGAAAAGGAAGTCACTCCATTGATGGCTAAAGCAAAGAAGTGAAACTAAGTATAAAGGAAAAGTGAGAAAAGTAAAAAACCAAAGGAAGGAGTTTTTGAACACAAAGTCTGATGCTACATCCTGTTAAATGCTCTGGAAAAGTTGAAGCATATACCAAAAGTTTCACAAACATCCTCAGATAGAAGTAGCACCAAAAAATCTATACCGGTAATCAGATAGAAGGGAATGAGAGTCAAAGCGCTTAAGAACCTAAGCTCCTAATCCTGATGGAGTGGAATGTAAACCACGGCATTATGACAGCTGTGTGCATGATTCCTTACATATGCTTAAAGTCCCCTCTCTGAACTTCTTTCTGTTAACATACTGATCTTCACATATCCTGTTCCATCATCCACCACTTTACTGCAATGGAAAAGTTTGTACATCTATGTTTTCTATGGCTCAGTTTCATTTTGTGTACACATGCTGACCACCTCCCACCTTTTTTTAAACAGTACTTATTACTGACACTGTTAATTCATGTTAAAAACTTGAAAATTACAGTTGTATCTTCCTTTTGTGTACCGTAAAATAAGCTAATAGAATGATGTACCTGTTTAACCATGTTTCTATATGTAAATACATTCTTTTTATTATCAATAATTGCATAACATTTCCAGCACACTTAGTTGAGCTGATATTATTTAGTTTAAATCACTTCCCTATGAAAAAAATCTTGCACTAGTTATGGAATTATGAAGAATCTTTGAAAATAAAGGTTCTACCTGCATAAAGACAATAAAAAGAAAGAAAATATAATGCGGTATTCCTAAATGAGTATGGCATACACATACCTTACATCAAATGAAATCCTAAGATAAAATTCATTCATGGCAATTCATAAATACAGCAAGTGATATATGGACACAGAGTAACACAAAAAACCTGACAAAAAATGCAAAGGATACAGTGAATCTACACACAAATAATAATTACATGAGAAAATTTGCCTTACTACCATGCAGACATACTTTAGCTGGGTTCTTTTTGAATCTTCTAAGTCACTCAAAAGCAC